>WSFP011465903.1:0-18353 GCA_009831015.1 Picea engelmannii
TTCACCCTCATATTCAGTGTCACAGACTGGATCCCCTTTGAAATAAAAACATCTTACATCCCAATCATATTTTCCAATGAAGAAAAAGTCATCAAGGTTTTCATCTTTTTGATGAAATGAGGGAGAATCCACTAGTCCTTCTTCACATTTTATCCCTTCAACATCATCAACTGATCGATCAAAAAGATCAATATTTCGATAATGGGCATCATTCATTGGGTCCTCAACTTCATGTGGATAAGGAGACAATTTATTGGTAATTTTCAACCTCTAATTTCTCATCCAAATCAATACATCCACCACATTTATCTTGCTCTAAGGATACTTCTACAAACTCCTCCCTTTCCAAATTGCCAAAGGTTTTGGAAAGGGTGAAAGTTGCTAAGCTATTGTCTTCACAAGGAGGAGACAAAATTTGGTCATTGTCATCATCAAAACACACCTCTTTAACTTCATCGTTATTTTCCTTCAACTTGTCTTCTTGAATGGATTCATGAAGTGGTTGACTTTCCTCTTAATTTATGTGGTTTTTAGTGAGATCATGTTCTTCATGACACAATTCGTCCTCAACATGTTCACCAAATACTTCATCATATTCCACGGTAGGCGCAATGGGTACCTCTTCTTTCGGGAGGAATCCCAAGGTACGTTTGATAAATATCTCAATCTCTTCATTTCCAAGACCAGACTCCCAATATTTAATAAATGACCTCAAAAAATATGCAAATGAAGTGATTGGTCCTAGAAGATCATCACAAAATCAATCATTCACCTTTCCTTCCAAATTAGATATACAAGTACACATCCACACATCTTCATAGATAATATGAGATTCATTCATGACCCTAATGAAAGACATAACATGCGGCTAGGATGACTTATTATTTTTGTGAAATAAACCAATAAGATCAAGTAAATCTTCATGGTAGCCTTTATGTGGAGCTCCCAAAATATTTGAAGAAGTAAGTGGAGCACACATCCAATCCAATTGTTCTACTATTTCCATTCTTCAAATTTTCAAATCATATACCAAATTGGACTGGAATCTCCAAGGTGAATTCTTCAAAGCCAAGACAATGCTACTTGCTTCATCGTACAAGCAATAAATCCTTTAAAATCTCTAAGGGAATTGGGCTTCTTCCTTTCCTTACTTAGAACGTGATGTAATCATTAGAACATGATATAATCATTCTTTATAATTATGCTATGGTCATTATTTATATATGTAGATATGGTTTAGCATCATATGGGATTTCCACTCTCATTTGATTATGTTTATCAATTATGAGGAGAACACATTTTTTAGACTATTGTACAATGTGCACATTTTCTAATAAAATGGAATTTTCTTGCTAATGTTTCCATTTGAGATTACTTTCCGTTAACCAATTAAGAAAAATCCCCCCTAGAAAGTCTAATTAATGAATTATACAACTCATGCCATGTTTCTTTTGTGGTAATGTAATAAAATAACACACACGCATGTGTATAAAGTGCATAGTAAAATAAACTTAAAAGAAATATAAAAATAAATTGCATATGTTGACAAGTGGTTATGTGCATGAGAATAAAATGATAATCTGTTATTAATTTTGTGTCAAAATTAGGGGCTACATGGAGGATGGAGGAACATTAGAGTGGGGTTTCATTTTCTTGAGTTGGCTTCCACCATGCATTTAAGAAGATTTCTATGTATGGGTATTTAGACCTCGGGTCTTGAGAGGAATGATTGAGTACTAGATAGTATAGTCTTATTGATTGAGGGCTCGGGGGCTCTTAGTCTCCAAGGAAGGGGTAGGTTGGGAGAAGAGTAATTGTTGCTTGGCTAGATCTAGTGGATGTTGATCTTTTGTAAATCAAGTTTTCATCTTCTATTTTCAGGTAATCTTCTAGTTACTCTGTTTTTGGTTCCTAAAGTATTTAAGTACTTGTGGTTTTATTATTTATATTACTGGATTATATAATAGATGTACTAGTTGTTGGATCTTTTTAATGTAGTATCTTGTAATTTCAAATATGCTTAATTTCTTGTAGGTAATTATAGATTTGTTATATCTTGTTGGTTAAGATAGATATGATGTATCATTGTAGTCATATTTTCTCCATTGTACATTATACATTTAATATTTTACTTTTCTCTTGGTGGGGCATTACACATGGTATCAGAGCCAAGTTTTGATCCTGGGACCTGTGGGTTAGGTTGAACGATTCTCTATATTAGACGAGAGGGGTTATCAATTTAGGAACCATATTCTTGACCAAGTTAAGCTCCAATGGGACCAATATAACTTAAGATTTTCTATGTGGGAGGATGCAAATATTATGCGTCTAGTTTTTCCATACATTTTTGAGTAAATTTAACTGCGAGACACTTAACAAGCTTATCAAAGACAAATCCACATATCAAACTATGTTTTTTGATAGTCCTTTGTCATGCATTCCAGTGATTATGTTCCATATGTGTTATGTGTTGTAATGATATTGTGTTTATATTTCTTATGGTTATGTCAAGCAATTCTATGTTCCCATGATGACAATTAGTGTATGGCTCTTTGATATCCATGATGTTATATTCTCATGATAGCAGCCAAGATATGGTTCTTTGATATTCATGATTTTATAAAGAATTAGTGATCTCATGACAATAGTTAGCATGTGGTCCTTTTATATTCATTATGATACAATAATGTTATGGTCATAACTAATATTTGGTTTCATGATGTAAAGTGGCATTGGACATGAGAGCCACTCCATGGGCCTGGAACACTAATTCATTATAGATATCATAGGAGCACATGACCATGAAGGAAAAATATCTACATATGCAACACTTCACGGTCTAGGGACAAACTCAATTAGCAATGCTATACTTGCGTTACCTTTACCTCCTTTGATATTGGAAGTTTGCGAGGAGAGTTAGAGTTATACTTGCATGTGGATTTGTGATGAAGGACTTCTTATGCTTGGGTTTGAGTGCCTAGTTGGATGTGGAGGGAATTTAGGCCAACCTTTCAATATGCTTGGGTTCATTGTACCTACCAGATGCTTGGGACCACTTGGATGAGGTCCGGGGCCATAGAGCCCAATGTAGACTGATAGGCCATAGAGCCTGATGCTGAAAGTTAGGGTGATGGCTGGAGTTTTATTTAGACTCTCCCTATGAAATTTTGATGGTTGCTAACATGACACCATGATGGGTGACTCTTATAGTATTTGCAGTGGAGGGTCTATGCTATGGTGTGTGGGACCATCCAAAGAATTGGGGCATGATTTGGAGGTTAATCAAATGGTATGATTGTGTGATGGTGTGTAAGGGAGGAAGTAAACCATTTGATTGATTGAATTTGATGCATAATTGTATGTGCTTATTTCATATTGGGAATTCAAAAAGTCTAATCGAGAGCAAGTAGTTATATTAGGACACTATGTTTGTTAATAGTGCAAATGCAATATTTCCTCATGATGGCGACACGAGTATCTCCTTCACCCACATAATAGTACTAGCTTATCTATGTGCATATTTTGTGATGGTTGTGCATATCAAATAGTGCTTTTCATAAGAATAATTAAAAATATGATGTAGCTTCAAGATGAATTTTTCTGAAGAGGGGTTGTGCATGCATGCGTGCGTGTATTAAGTTCACACTAAAAGAAGCTTACAAAGAACGCGAAAAATAAATTGCATGGGATTGACAAAATGTTATGTGCATGAGAATAAAATAACAAATAATTGTTACTTTTGTGCCAAAATTGAGGGATATATGGAGGATGGAGGAGCATTGGAAGGGGATTTCCTTTTTTTGAGTTGACTTCCACCAAGCATTTGAGGAGATTTTGTTGAATTTTTAATTTCCACCTCTGATAATTATTTCCCTATGATTTCAAACAAAATTTTATGCCAATGTTATCATAGAATAATTACACACTGAAAATATCAACCAAATAACTGCAGTGGAAACAACAAAATCATAGAAAGATAACCATGCACAATAGACACAAGATTTTACCCTAGGAAACCCAACCTTGGGAGAAAACCTAACAACTTTTCTTAAGAATAAATCAATCCAATTTTATCATCATTTACATGAAGAAACCAAACACAAGATAATTACACACTTGTATGAGGAAGAACCCTCAAGGATAGTGCACCACAAAAGAACTGCTAAGATACTATAAAAAATAACACACCTCGAAGATAGCACAACTGGAAACTGCGCACTGCAATTGGCAACTAGAAATTGTGCACTACAACAAACAACTGGGGAATGCACACTTCAACAAACAATTGGAAACTCCGCACTGTAACCGGAAACTAGGAACTGTGCACTTCAACAGATAACTGGGAACTGCGCACTGTAACTGGAAACTAGGAACTGCGCACTTCAACAGACAACTGGGAACTGCACACTGTAACTGGAAACTAGGAACTGCGCACTTCAATAGACAACTGGGAATGACTCACTTGATGAGAAGAGTTGTGTTATATGTCAAGTGAAACGATGCAACCTTTATTTATACATTTCAATTCACCTTCAATTTCCTTGTGGGGCCGACTTCTTTTGTCTTCAATTTCTTCTTTAATGCTTTTTGGGGTTTCTTCAATGATTTGTCTTATCTTCTTAGCATTTCTTCTTCACTAGAAAATTCGTCCATGAGCCTTGTTGATGTATCATCTCCTCACATGCACATCTAATTAATATAGGGCTCTAATGTTGATTAGATTCACCGAGAAGCCCCTCATCACAAGGGGTCTCTAGAGCCTACATCTTCAACATTAGACTAGACTTGTAAACAAGTCAAACCTACCTTGTAAAAAATAGATCACTCCATCCTAGAGGATACAATGTGAGAGCTTCTCGAGTATTTATCACTCTTCATCAAATCAACACGACTACTAGGAAAAAGACTACCTGGGCCATTCACCACTAGCCAAATCAACATAGCTCCATGAGTGAATGTATCAATCTCTCTTGGTCAAATCAACATGACTAGTATGGGAGAATGTCTGCCCAATGCTGCTAACTGGAGAAACATCAACATCTTGGGACATTCACCACTAGAAAAATTAGCATGGCCCCATGAGTGAATGTATCATCCTCCCTTGGTCAAATCAACACGACCAATCTGGAAGAATGTCTTCTCGATGATAAAACATCAACCCTCCCTCTCAGTGAGGGAGATAGTCTGCATCACACCAAGATTGTCTCTGAAGTATACAAACGTCTCCCTAGACAGAGGCTTGGTGAGAATTTCCGCAATCTGCACATTTGTGGATATGTACTGGAGTTTTACTGCTCCCTTTTGTACCATGTCTCGGATGAAGTGATATTTAATCTCAATGTGCTTCAACCTATGATGAAATACTGGATTGTCTGAAAGCTTGACACAACTTTGATTATCACAATGTATCAAGGTCGTCTCTAGCTCCTGATCAAAAGTCCTGCAAGAAGCTTCCAAAGCCATACTGCTTCACGAATTGCAACACTGGCTACGATATACTCCGCTTATGTTGTACTTAGTGCTAAAAAAGTCTGATTTCTACTAAACTAGGATATCATAGCCGATCCTAAGTTGAAGCAACACCTTGAGGTGCTCTTTCTTTCCACTGCAGTCCCCTCCCAGTTAGAATCAATGTATCCTTATAGCCTCACTTCACCACCCAAGACATATATCAAACCATATCCAACTGTACCATGCAAGTGCCTCAACACATGCTTTGCAGTAACCCAATGGAAGTGCCTTGATTCAACCATAAACTGGCTCAGGTTTGTCACTACAAAGCAAATATCTGGCCTGGTGTTAACTAGGTACATCAAGGATCCAATCAAATGTCTCTACATAGTGGGATCCACCAAATTTGAATCTGAAGCGAAATCACTCAACTTATTTAGATTTGTCATCATAGGTTTAGCCATGGACTTGTAGTCCATCATACCAAATCTTCTCAAGATCTCAACTTTGTACTTCCCCTTTCCGAGGAAGATTTCACTTGGCATCTACGACACCTCCAATCCCAATAAATAATGCATCAATCCAAGATCCTTCATCTCTAACTCCGAGGCCAACTCCCTCTCGCACCTGACAATGAGTCTCTCTACCCCTGTAAGGAAAAAATCATCAACATACATCACTAAGATCAAAGGACCACCATCAACAACCTTGTAGTAAAGGTTGGGATCTGCATCACTCTTGGTGAATCCTAAACTCATAAAGTGTCCATCAATCCTAGAGTACCATGCCCTAGGTGCCTACTTGAGTCCATACAAAGCCTTCTTTAATCTGCAAACATCAGACTCCTTCCCATGTATCAAAAATCACTAAGGTTACTCTATGTGCACTTCTTCCTCAATCACATCGTTGAGGAATGCGGTCTTTACATCCATTTGATGTAATCTCCAACCCATGACTAAAGCAAGATAAATATCAGTCCTAATGGAAGTGTACCTAGCGACTAGAGAAAAAGTCTCCTCATAGTCCACTCCCTCTTTCTGGGAGAATCCTCTTGCCACAAACCTTGCTTTGTACTTATCTATTCTACCATCTGCTACATACTTGATCTTATAGATCAACTTGGAAATCACCACTGAATTCCCCTTTGGTCTCAGAACTATCTCCCACACATCACTCTTCATGATGGACTGATACTCTTCCACCATGGCATCCTTCAAGACCTGTTGGCCTGCTACCACCTCATAACTTGAAGGTTCATAATTAATGATGTGACTCATCAATGCCATATAACTTGAGAGAAAATCTGAGGTCGTTTTCTCTCCTTGAAATTACCATTAGGAGCTTTGCATCCTATAAAGTGTCACGAAGTCATGATGGCCTCTTATTGGTCACTGCAACATCTCTAGGTAGATTCAATGGCTCTGTTGTCTCTATTGACTCCTCCTGATAGTCTGAAGGATGAACAACTGGACTAGAGGAATCTGTACCCTTATCCTTCAAAGCCTCCTGCTCCTCACTATCAATATCCATATGAGACTCTATAGACCTCTTGAAGTCTACCTCTTCAGCAAAAGTAACATCACGACTAACATCAATCTGATGTTGTCTTGGAATGTAGATCCTATAGGCCTTCTAAGTCTCATTGTATCCCACAAAAGTACCCTTCTTTCTAGAAGGTCCTAACTTTGTCCTCTTCTCCTTGGGCACATAGATGTATACTGGGCAACCAAAGATCCTCAAATGGTTGACCTCTGGCTTCATTCCTATGAATGTCTCCTTAGGAGTCTTATCTCCCAATATCCGGTGAGGACTCCTATTCTGAACATAACCTATTGTGATGGATTCCTCTTCCCATAAGAACATGGGTAGATTCTGATCATGAATCATTTCCTTGACAACCTCCACAATGGACCTGTTCTTCCTTTCCAAAACACCATTCTATTGTGGGTTGTAAGGAACTGTCAACTCCCTCTTGATCCCTGATTACTTTCATAAATCACTGAAGTCAATGGAAGTATACTCTCCTCCATTATTTGTCCTTAAAACCATGATATTCTTCCCTGTCAAGTTCTGTCTGAGCCTTGAAATCTTGGAACCTACTAAAGAATTCATCCTTTGTCTTCATGAAGTAGATCCATGTCTTTCAGGAGAAATCATCAATGAATGTCAAATAATACAATAAGCCACCCAAGGATGATACTGTCATCGGTCCGCATATATCTGAATGCACTAGATCCAAGATCCCTTTGGATCTACTATCACTGCTTGGATAAGGTCCCTTGGTATTCTTTCCAAGTGTACATCCCATACAAACACCTTCATGCTCTACCTGGAGCTATGGAATACTTGTAACCATTCTTCTTAATACTGGTAAAGACTTGTAAAACAAGTGAGAAAATATCTGATGTCATAACTCACATACAATTATAGTGTGATGTACTAATGCCTGGGCTGGACATCCCGATAATATGTGCAGTCCTCCCTCTCGAACACCAATCACTCCTGTTGAGTCTATGCTCGAGCCTTTAGGCCATACAAGAACTCGATCATCAACAAATGCAACTATGTAACCTCTATCCTCCAACGGTGAGATAGAGAGAAGGTTTTTCTTTAATTCTGGTACAAACAATACATCTTTCATGTGTAGAGAATCTCCAGACCCTAGATGAAACGATGTTGCTCCAACTCCTTTTATTGCATACTTGGCATTGTCTCCAAGATCCACCTGTAATGCTGAGTTCTTCTCTGTTAAATCTTTGGGAGAATCTCTATAACCTGTCATGTGCCTAGAAGCATCACTGTCTACCAACCAAGTATCATAACTATTTATAATAGTTCTTGTAAGAGTGGAGACGAATAAACACTCTTTCTAAAGTTCATCTGCAATCTCATCAAGCTTAGATTCCTTTGTCATCTTTTTTGTTGCATGCTCATCAACATTGAGTGTTGATGCATGTTTCCTTCCCTTCCTTTTCTTCCCAGGACACTGAGAATCATAGTGACCAAATGTATGACAATTGTAGCACTTGATCTTTGAAAGATCCTTCTTCTTCTGTTCTTGAACTGGAGTTGATCCTCCATGTGTATTTTTCTTTCCAAACTTTATTTTTCCTTTTCCTTTTCTTGCATGAGCTGCAAGATCTTGAATTCCTTCATCCCGGGGTTTCTGCAAGCTATTCTTGGACAATATTCTGGCCTCCTCTTGGACACAATCATACCATAGTCGATCGAACTTGGGCAACTCCTCTCGCCCACAAATTCTCTATACAAATGACTCCCATGAAGAAGGCAATCCATTAAGAGTTACTGTAACAAGTTCTACATCATCAATGGTGTCTCCAATGGCCTTGAATTTATCTCTCAACAAGGAGACTTTCATAAAATAAGTGGCAACTGAATATGACTCGGTCATCATGATACAACATAGCTAATTTCTCAAAGAAAATTTCCTGCTAGTGTTCTTACTCTCTAACAATCCCACTAGGGTTTCAAACATTCCTTTGGCAGTATTCAACTCAACAATGTTTGGAATCAAATGATATTTTATAGAATCTATCAAGATCCTCTTAGCCTTTTCTTCATTCTTCTTGTGCTTGGATTTCTTTTCATCATTCTCTGGTTCTAAGACATTTTCTTTTATATAATTCTGAATCTCATTTTCATCCAAGATGAAGAGTATCCTGGTCTTCCAGGATCTGAAATTTGTAGCACCATTCAGTTTTTCTTCTAGTCTGAGACCGAACACCATATTGACATGCCCGAAACAAGAAAAAAAAGGTACAATACTCTTCTAGTGTTGTATCAAACAATAGATCCGTGACTGTGCAGTGGAAAATTTCAACAAAGCTCTGAAACCATGTTGAATTTTCAATTTCCAGATTTGATAATTATTTCCTTATGATTTCAAACATAATTTTATGCCACTGTTATCATAGAATAATTACATACTGAAAATATAAACCAAATAACTGCAGAAAAAACAAAAAAATCACAGAAAGATAGCCATGCACAGTAGACACAAGATTTTACCCAGGGGAACCCAACCTTGGGAAAAAACCCAACAAATTTTCTTAAGAAGAAATCAATCCAAGTTTATCATCATTTACATGAAGAAAACAAACACAAAATAATTGCACACTTGTATGAGGAAGAACCCTCAAGGATATCACACCACAAAAGAACTGCTAAGATACTCCAAAACATAACGCACCTCGAAGATAACGCAACTGGAAAATGCACATTGCAATTGGAAACTGGGAACTGCGCACTGCTACAAAAAACTGGGGACTACACACGTCAATAGACAACTAGGAACTACAGACTGTAACTGGAAACTCAAAACTGCACACTTCAAAAGACAACTGGGAACTGCGCACTGTAACTGGCAATTGGTAACTGCACACTGTAACTGGCAACTGGGAACTGCGCACTTCAACAGATAGCTGGTAGTTGCACACTTGATGAGAAGAGTTGTGTTATATGTCAAGTGAAATGATACAACCTTTATTTATACAGTTCGAGTCACCTTCAATTTCCTTGTGGGGACGACTTATTCTTTTGTCTTTAATTTCTTCTTTAATTCTTTCTGGGGTTTCTTCAATGGTTTGTCTTCTCTTCTTGGCATTTATTATTCACTAGAAACGTTTTCCATGTTAAGATGTGCTCGTTTAACCATAGAGAATATCACAATATTTTCACCCAACCATAGGCACGCAGCCACCCCGAGCAACGTAACCTTGAAAGATAGAATAATTCCAGAAGCAGTACCAGACCCAATAGATAACCAAGAGATAACGTACCTCTCTCTCCAAGGATAGCGTACCAAGTAGAAAGTCCACAAACCAGAAACCAAGACCAAAACCTAGCTACATTAGCTACAGGGGCACTCCTCCTCTAGACTTGTGCACCATTTGACTTGAGTGTGAGTGTATGTGTCCAAATGAGCTCAAGCACCCTCTATTTATAGTGCTCCTTGTCAACTGTCTAGGATGACTTCTCTTTCTAGAGGCTAATACTTTATTATTAATTCTTTTATTGAGCTGACTTGTCTTCTAGGGTTTCTACACATATTTTTAGGGTTTCTCTAGCTTCCAGAATATTCTAATCTAGTCAGAGGTTACACATGGAGGTTGATACCTCCCGCAATTGCCATAATATCAACACTCCCTCCTAGCTAGGGAGGTATTAACAAGTAGCATTGTCATAGCCACATAGGCTATCTCATGATCACATAGATCAAGTCACGAGCAACATCACCACTATCAGTATCATCTGATAACATCATGTCATAAAAAATCTATCATCAACTGCATCATCTCTCGAGGCCATACTCCATTTGAGTAATCAGGCATGATGCTGAATAAGTCACTCATTCAACATAGTGATACAAGGACCATTCTTCTAATCCAGACATACGTCCTAGAAGAATGATTGTCCCAATAGATGTTGAATGTCCTCAATGGCTACAAGAACCATCCTCTCCACTGTATCATATCTAATCCATACTAGCATGATGCGAATGCATCATATCTAAGTTGTATTGGCATGATGTGGAGTGCCATCTACATAATCTCTAAGCCGTACTAGCATGATGCGAATGCATCATATCTAAGTTGTAATCACATGATGTAGATCAATGCCTCTGCATCATCTCTAAGTTGTATGATCATCTCTAAGTTGTACTAGCATGATCCTCTGCATCATATCTAAGTTGTACTAGCATGATCATATCTAGCATGATGTGAGTCACCTGCATCATCTCTAAGCTGTACTAGCATGAAACTCTACATCATATCTAAGTTGTACTAGCATGATCATATCTAGCATCATGTGACTCAGGCATAAGAATCATTTCTAAGATACACTAGCATGATGCCAATGCATCATATCTAAGTTGTACTAGCATGATGTTGAAACATCATATCTAAGTTGTACTAGCACATCAACAATCTGTCATCTTGGACCATTCTCCACAGGGAGAATGTCTATCCATTAACACTCCCTCCCAATCGAGGAAGTCATCTCCTCCCTTTCAACCAAGGGAGAAATCTCCATGAGTCCTAGCTTGTCCCTTAAGTATGGAAACTTTATCTTGGACAAAGGCTTTGTCAAAATATTAGTTGTCTGCTCATTGGCGGAGATGTACTGGAGAATCACTTCTCCCTTCTGGACTTTATCACAGATAAAGTATTTCTTGATCTAAATGTTCTTCGACCTATCATGTAATAGAAGGTTCTATGAAAGATTCACACAACTTTGATTATCACAATATATCACAGTCGAATCCAACACCTCATCAAATAGTCCATAAACCAGCTTGCGAAGCCATACTACTTCCGTACAAGCTTCACAAGTTGCAATATATTATGCTTCTGCAGTGCTGAGTGCAATAGAATTTTGTATCCTGCTAGCCCATGATATCATAGAAGATCCCAAACTGAAACATATACCAGAAGTACTATTTCTGTAATATCCCCCGGTAGTGCCCCAGTTATATTATGAATTGTAATCATGTTTATGAATTGTAAATCATGTATTGTAGGCTGGTGAGCTGAGTATTGATAAGCTAATAGGCTTATGTGTTTATTAGGCCAGAGAGACTAAGTGTAAGGGCCATGAACCTGTTTTTGTATATGTAATATGTAGAACATTAATAAAAATATAAACATCGTTGCGTGCAGACTGACCACGAAGAAAGAGTGATGGGGGACTAAGCTTCCACAGAGAGGGTAAGGGAAAAGGGGATGAAAGGTTGGAAAGAGAGGCTAAGTGTTGAGCCTAGGGGCTTAAGTACTTAGGAATAATAATTTGTTATTATTCCAAAATCTATGTGAAATGTAGGATTTTATCCTAAGTTCCTGGAAAGGGGAAAGGTGAAAAAAAGGGAACGCATGCTGATGGAGCACATGCAACCTCATGGGCAACATGTGTTGGCCCTGGCACATGCACTTTAGCCCAAGAATTGAGTTCGTTCCCCATTATTCCACCCGCTGTCTAAATGGAGGGATCTTTGCGTCTGAGTTTTGTAAGCCTCATGCAGCTTTGAAACCCGAAGTTGGTGATGTTTTCTTGAGAACCGATACACTTCCTGTATGAACCATTGAGTTTGTGTTCGAACTCTATGTGAATCGCTTGTCACGCATCCTAAAACCGATGTTACCTGAACCGTGTTGTGTTTTAGTGACCTGTTTCCATTTCATGTTTCCACACCCCGTTTTCCTGTTGCTGTTGTCACCCGTGAGTTAGCCGAAAGCTGTTGTTGCTGCTGTTATCCTGAACTTGCGGGAATTGAGTTGAAAACTAGTTGAAGAACCAGGTTGTCAGGCCCATGGTAGAAGAGGCAGGTTTTCAGGCCTATGATCAACTCTCTCTAGGTGAGGGAGTCTGTTGGGGAGTGATTTTCTCCGGGAGAGATTCCAGCACCAGCTACAGAGCTCTGAGAATTACTGATCCAACCTGTTTTCGAGGGCCAGAGGGAAGGTGAAGCACTGATGGACTGTGCTTGTGAAGGTGTATACTCCCAGGCGGACCAGGTATGTGGGGAATGAGATTCTGTGAGTAGTGGTCATAAGAAGGCTCCTGGGGAGAATCCTTTCGGTTGCTCTGTGCAATTTTCCTGTAACCTCAGCCTAGTCTAGGATTCCCTTGCCTTGGGTGGATCTTATTCCCAGCTCGGGGGTGACCCACTGCTGAGAGTGATGAGAAGCGTGGTCGAAGGCTGGGAGGTTCGTGGAAGGTCTGCACGTGGTTGGTGGATTTACCATAGTTAAAAAGATAAGTATATGCATGTGTTTAATTTCAATTAAAATGCATGATTGTGATGCTTGCAATATTATCATGTATTCCGTTGCGATGATATTTACTGTTGATTCCATTAATTATGTATGTTAGCAGTAATTATATTTTTACTCTGTTAAGCCATTTAACTTCATTTAAATGCATACTACTTAAGTATGAGAATGTTTCCGCGTAGTAGTGTTTCCCGACAAGTGGGTTGATGGTCGGGGACGTTAAAATATGGTATCAGAGCCATAGTTTCAACGCTAAGCCTAGATGGGCCAGATAAGTGGTCTTTGGACCCATGGTTGTGAGAGGAAATTTTGTTTGGAGGACTAATTTCAAACCTTAGAATGTTTCTGAGTGCTAAGGGGTTACTTGGTCGTGTGTGAATATCAGGAGGAGTAGCGGTGAAATAAAACCACAGTTGGGCGTGGAATTTAACTGCAGAGAGAGAGAGAGAGAACTCAACACTTGGGGTGTTGGATCCGTAGGATCTGTTTGGAAAAAGGAGAGCCCTTTATGACCGTCAAATCCAGAGAAGGTGCAGGGAGGATATCCGAGAAGCCTTTCGGGAATTCGGTTGTCAAAAAAAGAGGGGTTCGTTGAGGCACAAACCCCTGAAACTCGAAACTCCGAAGTCCCGAGAAGATCTACACCGTAGATATGGGGAAAAGATCTCGTCTGTTGGATTGAGCAGAAGAGAAGAGGGTTATTTCGGGAGTTAGACTGTCGGGAGAAGTGGGATGTGTTGATGCACATACTCCCAAAGCCTGAAATCGTGAAATCCCGAAGAGTTGAAGTAGTGGGTCGGGTCGACGTCACTTGGATGGATGTGGACCCATGAGATGTGTGCCACGTGCCAGTGGGCCCCGAAGGAAAAGTAGATGCAGTGAGGTCGGAGGGCGTCACCTGAGGTAATGTGGACCATTTTAAGAGCAACATGTGTCACCACCCTGGTTGGTGACAACTGTGTTGTGGGCCCGGTAGCAAGAAAAGTTGGAAGTTCGGAAGTCAAGAGTTGGAGGGGGAAATGAGTGTGAGAGCCTCCAGGACCGAAATCCTGAAAACCCAAAACCACAAACCCTGAAGTCCTGGTTAGAGAACCTTGAGACCTAGCGCTTGGTCACGACCATGGTTGCGTGGGTGGGAGAACTGAGAGAAAGGAGCTAAGGCCCGAGTACACTACAAAGCCGAGCAGAGCTCGAAAAATTCATGGAAACTGAACGTTTTCTTGAATCAATTTTTTTATGAATGTTGTGGGCTTGTTAAGGGATAATGACCTGTAAAATTCTGGTTGTCTACACATTGTGATGCAAAAGTTCAACAAGCACCAGAACCGAATATAATTTGCACTGAGTGCAAAAGAAATGGAAAGAGCACAGACTGCTTCCAGTTCCGAGGACGCAACAAAAGGAATGGATGTTCATTTGGGAGTTGAAGGATCGAATGAACTCCAATGGCCATGGAGAAGAGATATATAAGGAAGGAAACATAAGGAAGATCATTAAAGGATTTCAAAAAGATGTCCAAACTCGTCGAGCAGATAGTAGAAAGCTTAGAAAATCTCAGGAAAAACAAGGAGAATTCAACGTAAAGTTGTTAAAGAGTTTGGAGAGAATAGAAAATAAGTTGGATAAAGAGAGTGACTCGAGAATAACAGGGAATCACCGAACTTCCGAGGGAATAAGATCAAGGAGTGTGGGTAGACACCATCATCACTCCCAAGGTCGCTCCAAGAGAAAGACACACAGTGGTTCAAGCCCATATCCTACCAGAAAGCACAAGAGATCTGGAGTGGATGAATTGAAGGGAGAGATGAACAAGATTAATCCTCCTACGTTTGATGGAGAACATCATAAGGAGGAAGATGCCGAAACATGGTTGCTTGGTATGAGGAAATATTTCCAACTACAAAATTATTCCTCTCATGCAGAAGGAAGAATTGTGATGTATCAACTGAAAGGAAAAGCATCCATGTGGTGGGATCAACTTGTGCAGGTGCAACACATTAGAGAGAAAGATTTCACTTGGAAGGAATTCAAGAGGTATTTCGAGAAGAAGTATTTGACTAAGAGATATTATGACAAAAAGATGAAAGATTTCTTTGAACTCAAGTTAGGAAGCATGACCATTGATGAGTATGAACGTAGGTTTTTGGAATTGTTGAAGTATGTTCCGTTCATCAAAGAGGAGACTGTCAAGATTCAAAGGTATTTGAGTGGGATGGCATCTTCCATTGGGGACAAGATCTAGTATGATGACCCTAATACCATGGAAGAAACGATAAGAAGAGCGAAATGCTTATATGAACAACAAAGAGAAAAGCCTACCTTTCGGAAGGCTTGGGAAGACCAGAAGAAGTTTAAGAAAGAGCAGAGGCAGAAGGGAAACAAACCTCCCTTTTTCAGAAATAGTCCTCAAGGACAACCATCATTTAGAGAGCCGAGAATGGCTGACGTAGGCAAACAAAGGCCAATACAGATGCCCATCCAGTGTTGGGGTTGTCAGGGAAACCATAAGTACAAATATTGTCCCCACAAAAATGGCAAAGTGAGAGATTTCCATAATGTTCAGCAAGCTGAAACGGTGGAGGAAATGGGCAGTAGAATGTCGAGGATCTATGCATCCCTGGACAACAAGCAAACTAAATTTCAGTCACACATGATTGAAGTAGATCAATGACCAACCATTTACTATTTTAATTGATTCAGGGGCTATCCATAGTTATATAGATCTTGGTATGGTGGAAAGTTTGCATTTGTCAAGAAGCAAACATGAAAATCCTTGGTTAGTGCAGCTGGCCATAGGACCAAGACAAAAGTCATTGAGTTAGTTAAGTCCTGTCCAGTGGATATGAATGGACTCAACACAAAGGATGAATTTAATGTTCTGCCTTTAGGTTCTTATGACTGTCTAATTGGGATGGACTAGTTGTACCAACACCATGCCATCTTGGATTGTCGTAACAAGGCATTCAATTGCCTGGATGAGGAGGGGAATTGGAAAACATTCCAAGGAATTCCTGGAGCTATTGTTATCAGAGAAATCTCAACAATGCAGCTGAAGAAGTGCTACAGGAAAGGATTCCAATTAATTGCAACCCATGTGGAGGAAACACTTAAGGATAAGTTGTCAAGTATTGGAGATCATGCGGTACTAAAGGACTTTGGAGATGTATTCCAGGAGATACCAAGATTACCCTCGAAGAGAGATATTGATTTCTCTGTAAACTTGATGCTTGGAGTAGCTCCAGTGTCAAAGGCTCCTTACAAAATGAGTATACCAGAGCTGAAAGAGTTGCAATTGCATCTTGAAGAGATTCTGAAGAAGGGCTACATACACCCAAGTGTGTCACCTTGGGGAGCCCTGGTCTTGGTCGTGAAGAAGAAGGACGGGACACTGAGATTGTGTATTGATTTCAGACAACTGAACAAAGTGACGGTAAAGACAAGTATCTGTTGCCGAGGATTGATGACCTCTTTGATCAGTTGAAGGATGCAAAGATATTTTCGAAGATAGACCTCAGGTCGGGATATCACCAGGTAAGGATAAAGGATGAATACATCAGCAAGACCACCTTTAGAACAAGGTATGTTCATTATGGGTTCACAATGGTTCCGTTTGGGTTGTCGAACACACCCATTGTTTTTATGTGTTTGATGAATGGTGTATTCAGGGACTATCTAGACAGGTTTGTCACAGTCTTCCTGGATGACATTCTGGTGTATTCCAATTCAGAGGAAGAGCATGAGAAACATCTAAGGATGGTGTTGCAGGTGCTAAGAGAGAACCAACTGTATGCCAATTTGAGTAAGTGCTTGTTTTATCAGGAGCAGATCCATTACTTGGGACATATTATCTCGAAGGATGGTATAGATGTATATCTTGAGAAGATTGAGGCCATTAGAGGATGGTCAACGCTAAAGAATGTGACATAAGTTATATCCTTCATGGGATTAACTGGTTATTACAGAAGGTTTATCGCAGGGTTCTTGGGGATAGCTCACCCTATTAATTCCTTGCAAAGGAAGGAGAAGAAGTTTCAGTGGACAGAGGATTGTGAGAAAATATTTTAGCAATTGAAGAAACTGTTAACCAGTGCTCCAATCTTGATGATTTCAGATCCAAATGAAGATTTTGTGGTATGCACTGATGCACACAAAGAAGCACTGGGAGGAGTCCTCAATCAGAATGGATTCGTAATTTGTTATGAATCCAGAAAGTTGAAAGAGCATGAAAGGAACTACGCCACTCATGATTTGTAGTTGGCAGCCATAGTATACGCTCTAAAGAAGTGGAGGCATTACCTCATGGGAAGGAGGTTCGAACTGAGAACAAACCATAATGGTCTGAAGTATTTGTTTGATCAGCCAACCTTGAATGCTAGGAAGAGTAGGTGGTTGGAGTTTCTCTGTGAATACGATTTTGATATCAAGCATATCAAAGGGAAGGAGAATAAAGTGGCTGATGCACTCAACAGGAGAGTGCATGAACTACATGCTACAACCATTAGCATGTACCGAACTGATATAAAGAGTAGAATTTTGGAAGTTGCAAATACAGATTTGCATTACATGGAGTTGCTAGCAAAGCTACAACGAGGTGAGATGCCATAGAAAGTGGAAAATTATAAATTGGAAATAGATGGAACACTTCTGTACAAGAACATAATTTATATACCTAAGGTCCAGGACTTGAAACGTATGATTTTGCATGAAATGCATAATGTGCCTTATGCAGGGCACTCTGGATATCAAAAAACTATGGTAGCAGTCAAGAGCTATTACTTTTGGCCAGGTATGAAGAAAGTTATTGTTGGATACATCGCCAGATGTATGGAGTGCCAGAAGGTTAAAGCTGAGCATAGGCACCCAACAGGGTTGCTGCAACCTTTACCCATTCCTGAGTGGAAGTGGGAAGTGGTGATAATGGACTTCATCACAGGATTGCCCAGAACAAGCAAGCAACATGATTCAATTATGGTGGTGGTGGACAAGCTTACGAAAGATGCCCATTTCATTCCATTAAAGACTACTTACAAGGTAGCGGATGTTGCCGACATCTTTGTGAAGGAAATAACACAATTGCACGGAATCCCTAAGACAATTGTGTCTGACAGAGAC
>WSFP011465904.1:0-18353 GCA_009831015.1 Picea engelmannii
AAATTGTGAGTTCTCATGCACATACATTTTTATCGCACCTTTTCAACTTCATCACAACAATTTCAAAATTGTGCATACTAACAATCAAATTCACTTTCTCAAAAGGAAATACCATTCCTCGTAGTTTAGCTCAGCAAGCAATCATTCTTTCCTATGGGCTTACCTCATTGCCATATCCATGCCCCTTTGCTTCCTGCAATTCATTCTTTCCACAACCAAACAAACTGTTAGTCTCATCTCAACATACCAAACTTTTCAAAATGTAATTCAATATTTCAAAAGGGTTTTAACAATTGTGCCAATATCCATGGCCACATTCATACCCAATGCATTCTTGCATTGTTTTTCAAGTTCGTCACACTTTATGACCGGTTCTTGGCCATGGGGTGTTGGAATTTAACCAACCTTTTTCTCATATGGTTTATTTGTTTTCTTTCATTCTTACAGTGGGACCATACTGCCTGCTATAGGCTGATCACGATCCCAAATCAATACACATGAACTCAAAATTTTCTCATGAATGCCTTTACGCATTCCTTGATTGTCAATGCATTCATGACATATCAATTCATGAATTCTACCAAGGGTTACAAATAGTGTTTACTACCAGAGGTTCATACCTCCATCATTCCAGTTCTTCATCCTGAGTCATACCTTACTTGGGTATCCAAGGCATACAACTTCCTTTCAAGTTTATGCATAACACTAAGACAATAAAATATTTCAGAAGGGATTCTTACCAAATCCCTTCATACCTTGTGTCACATAGGCACAAATATATTTATACTGTTTCTTGGCTGCTAGCACCCTCTTTCTTATTTTTACCTCATCACCAATGCTTTATGGGGACTTTTACAACCCTGTCAACAATATTTCCCTCGCAGCCTTCTCTTGGTCATTCTCTATTTGAGGTTTCCCATCATTGGAAACTATCTTCCTCAATAGCTCCAATTCATTTCTATACACAACATGCATCATCATAGACACAATTACATTAGTCGTAATATTAAACCAAATGCATGTATCATAACATTCAAATTCATAAACATCCTCAAATGTTTCCCTAAGTGCAACACAAACAAATTTCGATTGTATCTTCAACAATACAATCCTTATTACTTATGGTGTCAAGACCTTTTTATTTTTATTGGCATACCAGCTTTCTCATCCTAGGGAAAACATAATACTCAGTGAGGAAAGAGTTGAGGACTCTCCCCTTCTTCCAACTCTTCCTACACTACTTGGGACTTTTCAGCCCAGCCGAGTTATCTCTAAGGCCTCATTGTCTCTTCGCTACTTTTGCAATTCTACTCCCTGTCGGGATCTTCCTTCTCTTTTCCCTGAGCCGCCTTGGTTAGGCCTCACCCTAACCCCTTTTGGGATACCCCAGTATGCTTTAATAGAAACTCTTTGTTGATAATGAATCATGAACATGTGCATCCTACACACTTCCATTCGGTTATCAGAATGGTCAATATTCAGTTGTTAGTATTCTATTAATTACATGATTCTTTCAAAATGTAATCCATGATTCTTATATACGGATAGGCCTTGCAGCCCATTGTTCGACTTTGTTCTTCTGAAAAATTCCTTACACAGTTCCTCCACCGGGAACTCCTTCAACATGCAGCTCCCTTGTTGTATATCCATCACTATTTGTGATGGCCTCAACCTTGAGTTAGCTTTAGCTTCTTACTAAATATTCCCCTTAATGAATATTAACATCCGTCTTTGTTAACTTACATCTATGATGAACTTAACCATTTTCATAATCCTAAGCCTACATGTAGCTGTCATAGTTATATGGTGCAGACCCCCCCCCTTTCTCTCCAAGGGTTGTGTGACCTCTCAGTTTTACGATCTTCTTAAGACTGAACTGAAACGGTCTTTGATTCCCTGATGGAACCTATAAGAAACAATCCATGGGTCTTCACAAATTTTGGCCCATGTGTACAAGTGCTTGAATGCAAGTCTCTTCCATGTGACCACACCTTGTGACCACACACTAACCCAAAAAGGTGCATAGTGATTTCACGTATCAGCGATATGAGTCAATCGACTCTCCGTCCTTCAAACTCTCGATACCTGAAATGTTGAAATTTTGGATCAGATCAACGATCACCAATAGCTCTCCAACCAACGATTGTGATTATGTCGCGATTTCGCGTTTCGCGACTTCGGGACTTTTTTTATGAAACACCTCGAATCCTTCGATCCCCAAAATTGTGAAATTTTAGAGTTCTCAATTTGACAGTCTTGATTCTTCCACGATTTGACAACTCAGATCTCGTCGGGGTTTCGCGTATCGGGATTTCACGATTTCGTGTGTCACGAAGTCAAAAGACCTTTCACCTCCATTCTCCCGATCCCCGAAATTGCAAAATTCTCTCTGGAAGATCAATGGTCTAGATCGCTCCTTGATCAATGTCTATGATCTTTTCATGAATTTCTCATTGCTTCTTCCAATCCCTTTGGTTTTTGTGAAATTCCAGTATCTCCTTGCAACTAGCAGTGCGCTACTTCTCTGACATCGAACAACTTGAAACATTTCGGCTCTTTTTGAATGGATCTTGGCTCTCGATATTATCCAATCTTCAAAATTATTTTCTAAAGGATTTCTCCTACTCAATCCTCCGTACTTATTCTTTCTTCGAACTTCAGTTTTCTATGCTTCACCTTTGAATGATTCAACTCTTCGAAACTTAGAAACTTTTTCTAAGAGTTTCCTCTTGAGACTCAAAACCACTACTCCTCCTGGTATACTCTGTGCTCAACCTCCGGAGTTTTCAAACTTTAACACAAGATTTATTCTATGTTCACGTTCAGCAAACAAAATTTCCCCGCTATATCTTCTAAGCTTTTAAGTTACTTACAGGATTAATCTTGATCAAAATCTGGACCAGGGGTCAAATTTTAGCTCAAAAATCAATTTTTTCAGAATTGCCTCAAAACAAACGAGAGCGTAGCCCTCATCGTCACGAACCCAACGCAACTCATTTGGGTTCAAATGGACGTCGGGAGTGAGAGATATCGTGGTCTGTTTGAATCACCAAATAGGTAAAAAAAAGGGGACGCTGACTGTGCAGTCCGTACAGTCCGTACGGATGCTGACATGGCATGACCGTACACTGACGTGGTAGAGGTCATATGTCCAAGTGGTAGATAATGATGTGGCCTTCACTCATTGGCAGATTTGGGCGAATCACATTGCGACATGTGGCAGTTATTGGGCAAATGGCGTGGTGCCACGTGGCCTATTCATGGGTTACCACGTGGCACTGCTGTATTGGTTGTTGTTCAAAATTTTATGGAGTCCACCGGACTCGAACCCTGGACCTCCACCATCGAGTGCTTTGGCAATGGCCACCCAACCAGCGTGCCATGCTTTGGTTCTTATTTAATATATGCTTTTATTTATATTTAAATTTGAATGTTGTTAAGGTTTGGGCATGGACAGGGATAGGGCTAAGCCCTAGCCCCCATTTATATGCGGACCACCATATGACCATACACGCATGAATATGTAACAGAGCCCGTGGTTTCATGTTTATATATGTGACCACCGATTAGCATAGTGCGCACGAGAATACGTATGGGGTCCAGCCCACGGTTGTAATGCATATTACCATATGACCCTACCACCATGTCTATTCATGCGCATGAGATTTTGAAAGTGGTTTTGTAACGACCATAACCACGCACCGATATGTGGTGTATCACCATTGGCTTGGACTTAGCCCTTTTGTGCGGGGAATGAGGTCATATGGTGCCCATATGCCCAACGGTTTGCGGTTGTGGGCCAAAAATTCGTTAACCATCCTACAGTTTGGACGGTTTTGTGATTGTGCACGGTGTTGGGTTTAAGCACACATTTTGGAGCGTGTTCTGGGTTCAATGTACAGGAGGTGCATTTTGGCGAACCAGAGACAACAAGCTTGAAGGAAGAGAATGGCAAGAGGCCTATCTTCTTCATTTTTTGGCCAAATGAGGTGTCATAAAAGCCTAGCTAGGGGTTTTTGGATGTTTTGAATCCATTGGCACTGTTTTCATAGGCATTTGAAGACTTCTTTTGTAGGTTTTTAACCATTGAAGTTTCAAAGAGCTCTAGGGAGCTTGAAGCCCTTATTGATTGAGGTCATGTTTTGGTGAGTCCAAGTTTGTTTTCTGTGACTGAATAGTCATTTTTGGCTAATTGTTATGCTATGAACAGATTGGGACAGGATTTTGAGGATTTTGAGGACTTTTACAGGTGTTTTTTCCAAAGATAAGCTCAGTGAAGCTTATGGCCACATGTAGAAGAGGTCATGCCCGGATGAGCTATGATCCGTTTTCAGAGTTCTATTAGTCATTTTTGGGGTTTTTATGTATTATGAAACCAATGGTACAGTCGTAATTTCCATTGGAGTTGAGAAAAAACTTTTAAAATAATTTTTGACAAATTAATCCCAGAGAGCCAAGTCCATTGATGGAGGCTCAAGGAGATGTAGCCCGGAGAGGGGTGAACTCCTTTATCATGTTGTTCTTGTTGTGAGTGTTTGCTGGTTATTATTTGCTGCAAGTTATTTTTGTTGTTGTATTTATGAAAACAACATATTTAGTCTTGCAAAGACCTGATGCATAACCATTTAAAAGAAGCATGAACTTAACACATAATTTATCTTGCATATTTTAACACATGGAGCAAGGTCCTGTAAAGTTTATTTTTATGAAGTAGAGGGTGCTTGCATAGCATAACAAGTCAACCTTCTATTTTCAGATCAAATCTCATAGTCATAACTCATACAGATGTTACCCTCTCTTTATGGGAACAATCGACAAGGGTCACTCTTGGGAATTAGCAACAGCCCCAAAGGACTCCTCTTAATCTTGTTTAAATAGATTATCCGTGTTGTCGGTTCTAACCATTATAGGTCAGGTAATCTGACCCTACATATTTTCATTGGTCCTCTCAATCATGAGGAGTTATATGCTCAAGGTTTAGTCTTTTAATAATGTAGTAATTATAACTTTCTAAGGATCCTACCAGTCTTTACCAGATTTCCTAAATCATGAAGGAGTTCTTCATGAGGATCTTAATTCTTACCTAACCAACCATCTCAATTGCAAGAGACTCTACCTGATTTAGTAGGTAGCCATCATCACACTATAACAGAACAACTCAGTTCATGTACCTTTTCTAGCTCATGCAGCTTCATATCACAATTTATTCCACCTCTGTTATTCACACTCAGGTCTTATCAGTGATATTGATCAATGCATCCCTACTCCTATAAGATTAGTTATCATTTTGACAAAGGAACAATATAATTCCTTTGCTGGAATTCCGTAGAAATTCCCAAATTACAGTTTCATTCTGTAGTCCTTCTCCTTAAAGAGAAAATGTAGATAACAATATCTCCTTACACGACTCGTACATGAGCCCAAGCAGGCCAAGTGTTGTAACCATGCTCTGATACCAATTTGTCACATACCCACTACGGAAAAAATAAAATTTTCACTCTTCCTCAAGGTATAGAATCCCCGAATTCCTATGGGGGACTAGTGCAGGCTAGCTCTTCCCTTATCCACCTCCATGTGATCATTGGTTATGACCATAAGCCAAGATGCACCTTTCACGTTTCACAACTCAGCGATGCAAGAGAGTCAAGTCTTTCAACTCTTCAAACCCTAAAACCTGAAATCTTACCTTCGATGAGATCAACGGCTGTGAATCTCCCCCTGATCCAACGGTCCTGGCCGTATCAAGATTTCAGTAAATGGGAGTTCGAAATGCAGTGACCCAAACCACTGGTCACTGCATTCCCCAAACTTCGATTTCTTGTACAAGATCTAACGATCCTCAATGATTTGGATCCAATGGTCCATATCTTTTCGGAGTTTTGTGAACCGAGAGTTCACAATGCAGCAACTCCAAATGTCTTGTCACTCCAATCCCTGAATTTTGATATGGGAATTTGAGTATGAGATCAACGACCCTTGTTGATCTGGATCTGATGGTCACTATCCCTCCTGAGCTTAAGGGTGTTGAAAGACACTCAATTTTAATCGCTTCGTTGTTCTACGAGATCCAATGGCCCACAGGATTTTGGAGTTTTCCCCGAACTCTGACCGCTCACCACGCGTCTCCTCCAATGGATGGTCCAGATCCAGATTAGATCGATGACCCATAAGCCCCGTGATATAACGGTTGTGATCTCTCTTAAACCAATGACTAGGATTAAGTCATGATTTCGTGACTCGTGAGTTCTAAGAACTCCTCCCATTGACTTCTTTCAGCAGCGAATCAACGAAATTCCTAACTCTTGCCAGGTGTCCTCTACAAATGGACGGTCCAGATCTATCATGACCCAATGGTCACATTTCATTGTTGACAACTCCTCATCAAGAGTCTAGGGAAGCCTTCTTGTTGAAGGAAAATATCCCTGCAGACAGGTAGATCTCCTCAAAGTGCTAGACTCTTAAATCTAAGATAGAAAGTTCTTATCATGGTCACATACTTCCTTTTAGATCTAGGTGGACTAGTGTGTGAGGAGGAAGGAGATAAGAAGTACCTTTTACCGATGTTTGTCCCTGCACGCTCCGAGTTGAGCTCCGATCTTTCGCTTCTCGATGAGCTCTGTAGACAAACAAAGTACAACCCCTTCCTACACTACTGATATTAGCTTGAAAATAGATCTATCTATCAGTGACAAGTTCATGTCAGATCAAACACAAACTAGAAAGAAATAGACCAAGCGTGTCATATTGATGAGAACAATGACAGAAGTAACTTACAACCATAGATGTGAATGTGACAGCTTCGTCAAATCCCCTTTGTCTAACCCTTTCTCAAAAGATCCACGACCCGAATGACAACAAATTCACTGATTACTCTCCTCTAGTCCACTGTATGTTTCCTATGAGATCATAGGTTTCATGCTTGCAATTCTTCCCCAGCACCACTTATAAGATCATAAGTTTGGTGTCATTCTCCCTTTCCCAGTCCTCTTTCACCATTTGAAATCTTCCTTATATAGCCTTGGAGAGGTTTTAACCACTTGAGATATCCTTGGGGAAGTTGAGGATTTGCCTCCTTCAGTTAAGGATCTTCCCTAAGATCATGGCTGGACTAGGGATTTGAATCCAACTGCCTTCCAAGAATGAAAGGATCCTTCCCCTATTCATCTCAACAACTTAACTACTTCCCATAATAGGTAGTGCTCCCTCAAAAGGGCCATCAGAGTGCTACAACGCTCCCCAGTAGGCTTAAGGGGGGCACCAACACTCCTAAAGACACTAGCGCTCCCTAAAAAGCACAAAAGGATCTTTATAACACTCCCAGACAGTGTAATGGGGAGTACCAGCACTCCTAGAAGAGGTATAGGGGAGCGCTTTCCTTCAAAAGCTCAGTTTTTGAGGTGCTTTCAGATGGAAAAAGGTTTGCAAGCCTGCTAACTCATTTCTCCTCTTCCAAATCAAATGTTTGAGGTGTTTCAAGTGTCCTTCTCATGTCGTTATAGGCACGACATAGGCATCATGGCAGCATGCTTTCTTTGACACTTGCAACACTTGGGAGCAACATGCGACACTTGCGACCTTGTGAGAAAAATGCGACACTTGCGACACTATCAAAGTGAATATTTTTTATGTGTAATAGATTGCCCCCCAAAGTATGAAGTTAGAAGACAGGAACTGATAACTAAAATGCTTTGTAGACTTTCAAGAAAGGGTATAGACGCAGAGAACCTGACAAAAACTGCACACAAACATCCAAAAAATATTATGACATGTTTCAAACCCAAGGCAGGCATACCTATGCTTGGGTGATAAAGACTTGCAAGGTATGGCCGCCATAAAATACATTGCGGATCCATAATTGTATTGATAAAAAGGTATAGCCACTGAAAATACACTGTGGATCTATACTCTAATGACATGAACTGATCATAGCCACGGAGAATACGCAGTGGATATACGAGATGACAAGACATAGCCACGACCAATACAAAGTGGATCTATGTAACAGTATGTGTGTCATTGTTAAAAAGAAACTCCTTCACAACCTAGGTAAAGTACATATCAAAGTGATCACTCAACCCAGGGTCTTCTTACTGATCCCGATGTAGTATGAATCTAACCATGTGAATAGATGTCCTGATGTCGAACATGGTAGAAACCGCTTGATTACCAGTCAATGATGTAAACCGTTAACAAGCGCGAGGGAGATCGCCATTAATGTCAATGATTCCCTAGGTATCCTAGTACATTCCAACGGATGTGAATGGATGAGTTGGATTCGAACATCTGTGGAATCATCCAATCAGAGGTCAGTGATGTAAACAAGCTGTCGAATGTGAGGAGGCTTTCCATTGAGGCATGCAGGTCCCAAAGTACTAACTAGTTTCTAAGTCTAATTCCTGGATAATGTGTTGAAGTCGACAGGAATAGGCTCGTCGAAGGAGGGCCTTGATGTATCCCCCATCAACGACACGAAATAGACACAGAGATGTAATTGGTAGATCAAATGAACATGGACTGACATGGGTATTGAGACAAGATATTTGTGATGGCTGACTCTCGAGGTGGATACTTCCCTTGAACACTGAGGCACAACAGCAGAAACATGACATGGACCAAAACTTGATGATGCAGTGGATGCAGTGACTTACGTCAGGTGACCCAAAGGAGTGAACGAAACTCGAAGTATTGGCTCAGTGCAGAGGTTCAATGGATTATAATGTGTGCAAAGACAAAGTGCCATGTTCAAGGGTGACTCTAAGAGTTACTTGGTAATGTTCTCAAAAAACTGCTTGGCTTGCTTCTTTCAATTTTTTCCCCCATCCAGATAGACGAGTACCTCTTTTTAATTTAATGAGCTCAAGGAGGATAACACATGCTCGATAAAACTCACCTTTGGTAAGTTCCTCTTCTTTTGTTTAATGAACTGGAAGAATTAAGGGTTCGATCCCATATGGGCATGTCGATGTTTTCTTTAGCGAGTCCAAAGACAGAAAACTCGAAGGTTTTTCATGACTATAGAGTCGACAAAAACACTTAAAAGAGAACTCTCTTAGTTCCTTTTTCATAAAGTAGTCTGACGAGATCGAAAAAACGATAAATTATTGCTCAACAGACGTTTTCTTCAAATACTTTAACGAGCGTGAAGAGAACAAGGTCACTCAGTAATCTTTTCATCTTTAGAGAGTCTGAAAAGAACTTAAAGATGACTCCAGTGTTGTCCTTTTTCGTAATGTTAGTCTCACGAGGTCGAAAAAGAGATAAATTATCACTCGAAAGATGCCCTTTCAGACCGTTTAATGAGTGGGAAAGAAAGCAAGATCACTCGGCAATATTTTCATTTTTACAGAGTCTGAAAAGAGCTTAAAGGAGACTCCAGGGGGTTCCTTTTTCGTGTGTCCATACGGGTCCGAAAAAGAGATAAAATTCTAATCGGATGCATTCTCATGTATTTACGAGCACGAGAAAGAACAAGGACTAAGCTCGGTATGCCCCAAGCTTGAAAGCTAGTGTCTTAACTCCAGAATGGATCATCAAAGGCTAGAGACATGCCCTCCAAGCTTCAATTCATTCACCGGCTCTGAGGTCGTCACCAATTTCTGTAGTAGATGAGAAAAAGGAGAAGGGTGGATGAAAAGAAGGTTCGAGAGAGGTGACTATTTCATTTTTTAATGAGCTTGACACATGAAAAGAACTATGCTCAAGGCCTCTGTTTCATTTTTTAACAATCTTGCCACAGAGAAGAGAAACTATGCTCGTGGTTGCTTCTTGATCATGGCTTCTGAGAGGATAATGCTCTAGAAGGATACCATGTCAAGGGACAAAACTCGGTCATGGATTTCAGGAGATCTTCACTGGATGGAATATAGTCACTCGAGAAGGAACACAGGTCGAGGGTCACGATAGAAGGAAGGAGATCAGGCTCCAATAATCCTACCGAAGAAATCACCATGTCCACTACCGAATCCAAATCATCGAAAGTTGAGGTCATGGGAGACAATGCCACATAATTGACATGCAGCGGGGGTGATATTGTCTGCATATAAGAACCACTTAGGGAGGTAACCCAATCGGGGCCGATGAATGAAAGTTGATCAATAGTCACAATTCTTCCATCGTGAGGGAAAGATATCACATGAAAAAGGGTGGATATAAGAGCTTTCATAGCACAGACATAATCCTGCCCAAGGAGTAAGGTAAAATCCAAGGGGTCTCGGACTACCATGACATCGATAAAGATAGTCTTCCCTCCCAAAGTTATAGGAAACTGAGGAAGAATCCCTAAAGGTTGACTAGTTCTTCTATTAAAAGCTAACAGATTCAGTGTAACCGGTGTAAGCTGCGGACAAACCAAAGCGTACCAAGCAACAAAAGACAAAATACTAACGGATGCACCTTCATCTATCAGCGTTTGAGGAACGTCCTAACCACAAACCTGTACTGTAATCTGGAAAGGAATGTGAGAGGGAAGACGAGATCTAGTTATCACACCCCAATCAAAAAGGATGGCCTCATTACTTGGAGGGGGTTTCGCAGGAGAAGGAGGAATGCCTCCCGACACGGTAGAGACTGTATTAACAAGAAAAACATGGGTAGTATCGGGTTTACTCTCTAGAAGGAGAGTAGGATTGATTGATGATTGGATCCGATCAACCAATGGTGGAATTGGATAGACCACTTTGGCACTCTTTAGAAGAAGAGTGGGATTGACCAAAGAAGGGACTGGATCAGTCACTTTAACATTCCTCAATGGAGGAATGGGATCGACCGATGGTGAAACCGCATCAACCACTTTGGCACTCTTCAGAGGAAGAGTGGGACTGACCGAGGAAGGGACTGGATCAATCATTTTGACATTCCGCAATGGAGGAATGGGATCGACCGATGGTGAAACTGGATCGATCACTTGAGTTTCATTCTCCAAGGAAAGAATGGGGTCGACGGGTGGAAACAGATCAACCACTTTGGTGTCACTCTCTAACAGGAGAGTGGGATTGACCGAGGATGAAAACAGATTGACCACTTTGGTGTCACTCTTTTGATGAAGAGCGGGGTTGATCGATGAGGGAATTGGATCAGCTACTCGGGTTAGTGGTTCAATCGAGGAGGAAACTAGATTGACCACCTGATCAACCGAACAAACCAGGGATAGAACCGGATTGACCAATCCATCAACCAACGATGGGTCGAAGGAAAGCTTGCGATAACCTTTTGGAAGTTGAAGTTTTTCCAAAAGAGAAGAAGCCTCGTCCATTCAAGGACAAAGATGAGAGTAATGATTACCTTTACATAACATGCAAGCGAACTTGACAGTTTGCTTCTTCTTACCAACCTGAACATCACTAGTTGACGGGGTATTATCGACATGCCTGATAGAGGTCGATGACGTGGAGGACCACATTTCTAAGACCTAGGTAAGACCGGGGCAATCCCTCAGAAAGTGGTCACCCTTACAAAGGCTGCAAGGGAACTTGGGTTTTGGATTCTTCATTTTACTCTTGTTGACCTCATCAACACTCCTAGTAAGTAATTGGTTTCTTAGAGCCAACATCTGATGTTGTTGGGGCCTTGGTCCTTTTTGGGCTCTTCTTCATCTTCTCTTTTCATTCTTCTTCTTCTGATCAACCTGGCTACTTTCTTTAGAGCTTTCACTAGGCGAAGAAGGAGAAATGGAAGGAGACTTAATGGGCGAAGAATGTGAAAATTCAACGTGAGGCTAATGTGTGGGTGGTGTATTGACATCCAAAGTATTAGGTGCAATTGAAACATTGGGAGGATTCAGGATCACCGAAGTGGGGAACAACCAAACTGGTAATCCAATAGTGAGTCTTGGAAGACTCAGTGTGGCAACATATGGAGGACCAAAGTTTCCAAACGAAGGAAAGGTATAAGGTTCCCCAGGAGAAGGGGTTCTTCTATTGGTACTCCCAGGATTCGATGCCATTAACACTGACTCGACCTAAGGTACACTAAGTAAAACAAACAACACATGCTATGAATCTAAGAAGCAATCAATCAAACAAACCTTCCTATGATGAAACCACTAGTTGGTGATGAAATCCAACATCGCGAGATCAAAATAGGAAAGGGAGAGGATAGAGTGGGTGGATCAGTTACGTTGGCGACCTGCTTAACGGACTTATGCCTTGGTGCAAGATTCCATGTAGTAATTGTGGATTTACCCTCCAAGGAGCCCGAGTGAGTTTGAACAACGTCTATTCCAGGTACAGTGAGACTTCCCTTCACCGTCACCTTGTGTGAGACCCTAAAGATTATGGCTACTAAGGTCACCAACTCGTAGTTAGCCCCTGGGCGGGTACAGTCAATAGTCCAGTCGGAACGTATGGGTAGGATAACAAGTCTGAAATAAACTTGAAAGGATCCCACACATAATCATGGGTATACCTTCCAATGACCCCCAATATACGATCCGACCACTACAAACAGTTGAACCACGGAGGGATAATCTTTGTAACTCACCTGAATGTGACCTCGTGCATAACCCCAGTGTGAGAGAGGGATCCCAGCAAGCCAATACGACAATTGGATTTGACTCTCCCTACCGAAAGATACTAAGTTTGTTTGATAGCTTTGGAAAGTTATCCTTTCAACCTATTCCAAATCCCTACACCTTAAACTAATGTAGGTTTGCTAACAAAGATGTAAAAAGTCTGATAAATTTTAGTTAAGCATTGATTTTAATGGTTGTTGTTTACTCAGAGGGTGTACGAAAATGAAACTGATGTAATGATGAATCAATTCCCAAAAATATGCATGAAATAAGATAAGCAATCATTTCTTTTCAATGAATACATATTTAAGGGAAAGAGGAAGAGTCATTTTCACTATCAAACACTCGATAAAGAATGCCCTCAATCAATTTTGTTCTCAATCAAATCCAATATGATGCTACAACATTTCAGAAATGCAAACTAATATGCAAACTAATCATTAATATGTACTTTTTTCGTTTGTATGCGAATGATAATCAATTCACTGCAAAATTTCTCCTGCCAACTACCCTTTCAGATCAAGGAGATTCGGACAAGAAAATGCAGATTTCGCACAAACAACACACCCTTTTGCAATCAAACACGAGAAAGAAAATAAAAAATGAAAAAGGAAGGAGAAATAAATTGGATCATATGACCTCAAAGAACCAAATGAGAAGAGTTACAGACTTCAAACGTCCTTCACTTGAGTTCCCGCTCAGTCGGATAGGAGAGGGAAAAACAACGGATCGATTTCAAGCTTTCAACAGCAAAAACTCAAAAATAATGAAGAAGCGCATAAAATATGAACAACAAAGTGTTTAATTCTCAGGAGGAAGCATGTCAAATGTCAAAGGAAGAATCATTGAATCACAAAGCATCTCAGCAAGTGAAGAAACAGGGTTTGGACCTCCAAAAATTACAATTTTGAAGAGATTTTGGGCAAAAGGGGTTGGCGCTCTGATATAAGGGCCACCAAAGCATTATAAATCTCTGTTCAGCAGCTTAATGGATTTTTGGCGCTCTGCTAACATGGGAAGGGCGGCGCTAGGCTCAAAAAACTCACAAAAATGTCTAAAAACCCAAAATTTTGATCAAATTTCAATAGTCAAACTGAGTGTGATGGGGTGAAGAGTCAATCAGCAAATGAAATCAGATATGAAGGGGTGAACAAGGTCGGAAAAAAACCAAAGGTCAAGACAAGGTCTATGAGGAAGATCAAAACTAAAAGTTTGATTCAAATTTCCCCAATGGAGTCGCCAGTTTCTATTGAAGGAAAATCTCCCTACGGACGGGTAGATCTCCTCAAAGAGCTAGACTCTTAACTCTAAGACAGAAAGTGATTATCATGGTCACTGACTTCCTTTTAGATCTACGTGGACTAGTGTGTGAGGAGGAAGGATAAAAGAAGTACCTTTTACCGGTGTTTGTCCCTGCACGCTCCGAGTTGAGCTCCAATCTTTCGCTCCTCGATGAGCCCTGTAGATAAACAAAGTACAACTAGTTCCTACTCTATTGATATTAGCTTGAAAATAGATCTATCTATCAGCGACAAGTTCATGTAAGATCAAACAAAAACTAGAAAGAAGCAGGCCAAGCGTGTCATATTGATGAGAACAATGACAGAAGTAACTTACAATTGTAGATGTGAATGTGACAGCTTCGTCAAGTCCCCTTTGTCTAACCCTTTCTCAAAAGATCCACGACCCAGATGACAACAACTTCACTGATTACTCTCCTCTAGTCCACTTTATGTTTCCTATGAGATCATAGGTTTCATGCTTGCAATTCCTCCCCAGCACCACTTATAAGATCATAAGTTTGGTGTCATTCTCCCTTTCCCAGTCCTCTTTCACCATTAGAAAGATTGCTTGTATAGCCTTGGAGAGGCTTAAACCACTTGAGATATCCTTGGGGAAGTTGAGGATTTTCCTCCTTCAGTTGAGGATCTACCCTAAGATCATGGCTGGACTAGGGATTCAAAGCCAACTTCCTTCCAAGAATGAAAGGATCCTTCCCCTATTCATCTCAACAACTTAACTACTGCCCAGAATAGGTAGCGCTCCCTCAAAATGGCCATCAGAGCACTACAACACTCCCCAGTAGGCTTAAGGGGGGCGCCAGTGCTCCTAAAGACACTAGCGCTCCCTCAAAAGTGAAAAAACAGCTTTATAACGCTCCCATACAGTGTAAGGGGGAGCGCTAGTGCTCCCAGAAGAGGTATAGGGGAGCACTCTCCTTCAAAAGATCAGTTTTTGAGGTGCTTTCAGATGGCAAAAGGTCTGTAAGCCTGCTGACTCATTTCTCCTCTTCCAAATCAAATGTTTGAGGTGTTTCAAGTGTCCTTCTCATGTCGTTATAGGCACGACATAAGCATCATGGCAGCATTCTTTCTTTGGAACTTGCGACACTTGGGAGCAACATGCGACACTTGCGACCTTGTGAGCAAAATGTGACACTTGCGACCTTTGTAATGAAGACACTTGCGACACTATCAAAGTGATTATTTTTTATGTGTAACACTTCTCTTGTGATTTACCTGTGCCAAAACATCGACCGATAGCCACATGTCCCTCCGATGGACAGCTGCAACCTTTAGCCATGATCAACAGTTGTGATCTTTTCGGGATGATCAATGGTTGCGATCAAATTCTGGCTTTCTCCTTTTGGAAAATTTTGGAGAGTCTTCACTCCTATTTCCCTAGTGCCAAATCCCCGATGGATGTGGATCTTTGACACACTTCCTTCGGGATGGACGATCCATATGCTTTCAAGACTTTGACAAGTCCTCTCTCCCCTGCATGCACCAGGTTAAACCTCGTGTGCCTTTTCTAGATCCAACGGCTATCGGTCCCCCTCACTCGATCTGATGGTTCAGATCTATTCTCCTACGCACTCTTCTCCATCTATCTGGACGTAGGCTCCAATGGTCCATTCTTTCCCCTCTGAATCAGCAATTCTCCTTTTAGGGCTTTGGGAAATCCTCACCTCTATTTCCCCGAATTGAACCAACAGCTCAGATCTAATTTTGATCACAATCTCTATCACTCCTTAGCTTTCATATGTTGTGAAACCTCCAAAGGGTTTCTCAACCTCTGCATTCCATGTAGGGTTTTTGCACACAACGGTGTGATCCTTCCTGAGATTGTCTAGGACTTAGGGAGTTTTGGGTTTGGTTTGCCTCACAGAGAGCCTGTGTCGATCTGCACTACCTCTCCTAAGCTTAGCAAACTTCATCCTCCAAGAACTCTAAACAATTAGGAGGGTTTGCATGCATACATGAAACTGTGTCTGGGGTCGACGAACACATAGTTCGTGACTCTTCCTTATGCCTCCACAGGACACAAGCATTTACGAGTATAAAATCATCTCCTAACCATATAATTTCTTACTGGCCTAGTTATACAATCAAGTATAAATAAGGGGGATACAGTATATCCATTAAGAAATATGTACAATTCCTGAAACATACACAGTATAACCAATTCATACACAGTTACAGCTAAATTACACAAGGTAGGAAATCGCTCATCTATTACAGGTTGCCGCCATCCAACTGACTGTGGGTGTTCATCATTCCACTCGACCATAGGCTCAAAGGCATTCATTCTTATCACTCTAGCCACCCTCGTTCCAAGCCATGATATCACCAAGAAGTTCTCACAGTTCTCAGGAGCTATGTCTCTGTCCCAGCTTTTAATCGGGTCCTGTTCTCTGCAACTCAGAGATTTCTCTTTCGGTTATGGCCTCGATGAGGTTTCTCAGATTCTCTTCCACATCAAGCTCATAGCCTTCCATTTTTTATTCCGTTGGAGTATCTCCCTTATGATCTTATGCTCTCTTGTCCCGTGTCTCTTCTCCCTTGTGTATCCCCCTTACCCTAGAAGGGTTTTGCTGACCTATCCTATTCCTTCTGTCAGAAGGAAGCTCAGGTCTGCAGGTCCTTATGATACTTCGGGCTAACAGCCCATGTTTCCATTCATGGGGGTGGTTGATAATTCAACCACCTGTCCTTTCTTCATTAATTGATTTCTCTCCTTGGAATCCGAAGGAGGTTGTCATCCTCATCAAGGGAAATTTGGGGTTATTGGTCATAATGAACCCTCTCTTATAGTTTTCAAATTCTTCCTCTAGTGATATCATGGCCAGTACTTTCAAGGCTTCACCCCCATAGTCCGTTATTTGGCAACTCAGTCAATAATATATTTACATTGTCCTCATGCCTTAGCATGGTAATTCCTATTTTATGATTAATTACAAATTGGAGGAAATAGGGTGTTACGATCTAGCAGGATCCTTTGAATGAATGACAAGAAAATCTACGGGGTACTCCCATGAGGCTAAAGTAACCATGACGTCAGCTAAAATCCCTTCAGGTATAACCCTAGTCTTATCTACTAATTCCAAAATGTTTGGGGTAGGCCCAAGAAGAGGTTGTAACTATAATTGTTCCAAGGTAGTAGCAGTCATAACATTGATGGCTACCCCTAGGTCTATGAGAGTGTTTCCAGTGGAGACCTCATTAATGGTTATGGTCACTACGGGGTTTCCTAGATTCCCATATTTTTCTAGCTTTGGTTTCTTTGATATGTACTCAGAGAGTCCTCCTACCAAATGTACTGTAGGAGGGTCATTTTTCTTCCTACCTGGCTTATTAATACACAATTCTTTGACTACCTTACTGTAGATTGGAATGTCTTTAATAGCTTGAAGCAGGAGAATCTTGACACAAATACTTTTCAACTCATTTAAAATGTCAAATTCCGGTCGGGTGGTATGTTTCTTGATTACCAATCAATATGGATAAGGAGGGACCTTCATAATTTGTGAAGGTTCATTTTGGGGAAGCTTAGGTTCTTGATTCCTCGGGATAATAACATATTCCCACTTAATGTCATATGTGGGTTGTTGGGTGGTTTCTTCTTCTTCTTCTTCCTGGATGACTACTGAGGGTCTCTGTCTATCTAGAACTTTTCCCGATCTTAGTTGAATTTCCTGTAATGGAATAGGAGTAGTAACATATGTCGGGAAGGCCTGCATCTCAACATTTTTAACAGGTTTAGAGGGCTTATTATTAGGATTCAACACTGGTTGTGCTGGTAATAGTGTCAGTTTTAGGGAGCTTTCATTTTGAAATTGTAGCGGTTGTTGTTGTGGGATAGGAGGTAAAGGTGGTGGAACAAAACCTGGTAAAAGTTGCAGAGTGTTTGATGAGAATTGAGGATAAGGATGGTTGTACATATGGATAGGTGGAGTTTGAGGGTTTCCTTGGTTGTGTCCTCCCCTCCATCCTTGAATCCAAGGATGTTGGTACTAAGTAGACCAGTTTTTCCAACCTAGTGAGTTCCACTATTGTTGTTGATAATAGGGTGGAACTTGAGACTGTAGATCTGGGTATGTGGCTTGATTCCTAGGTTTCCATGGCCTCCTAGGTGCATAAGAAGACTCCCCAGGGCCCCACTCCTATAGATGGCTAATAAATTGGGCATCACCATGCATCACCAAAAGTATGTCTTCTAGATTTCATAAAACATATATATGGATGAAACATTCATTCTTTTAGGAAGGCATGAAGAAGGACATATGCACTTTTTTGGTTGAATGTAATCTTTGCTAATGATACAAGGGTGAAACAATAAAAACTCCACATGCACTACAACCCTTACCTTTTCTGATGGCTATAGGGAAAGAAAACTCTATGGACTTCATAGTGGGGTTTTCTCAAATATGGAAAAAACTTTGTCATCATGGTTTTGGTTGATCTCCTTTCCCAAATGCATTCATTTTTAATTTGTCCAACATGTTAGGATATTTAGACACTTAGGAGTTAGTTAATATCAACTTAGTCTAATGTGTCTTTAGGTA
>WSFP011465905.1:0-18353 GCA_009831015.1 Picea engelmannii
TTCACCCTCATATTCAGTGTCACAGACTGGATCCCCTTTGAAATAAAAACATCTTACATCCCAATCATATTTTCCAATGAAGAAAAAGTCATCAAGGTTTTCATCTTTTTGATGAAATGAGGGAGAATCCACTAGTCCTTCTTCACATTTTATCCCTTCAACATCATCAACTGATCGATCAAAAAGATCAATATTTCGATAATGGGCATCATTCATTGGGTCCTCAACTTCATGTGGATAAGGAGACAATTTATTGGTAATTTTCAACCTCTAATTTCTCATCCAAATCAATACATCCACCACATTTATCTTGCTCTAAGGATACTTCTACAAACTCCTCCCTTTCCAAATTGCCAAAGGTTTTGGAAAGGGTGAAAGTTGCTAAGCTATTGTCTTCACAAGGAGGAGACAAAATTTGGTCATTGTCATCATCAAAACACACCTCTTTAACTTCATCGTTATTTTCCTTCAACTTGTCTTCTTGAATGGATTCATGAAGTGGTTGACTTTCCTCTTAATTTATGTGGTTTTTAGTGAGATCATGTTCTTCATGACACAATTCGTCCTCAACATGTTCACCAAATACTTCATCATATTCCACGGTAGGCGCAATGGGTACCTCTTCTTTCGGGAGGAATCCCAAGGTACGTTTGATAAATATCTCAATCTCTTCATTTCCAAGACCAGACTCCCAATATTTAATAAATGACCTCAAAAAATATGCAAATGAAGTGATTGGTCCTAGAAGATCATCACAAAATCAATCATTCACCTTTCCTTCCAAATTAGATATACAAGTACACATCCACACATCTTCATAGATAATATGAGATTCATTCATGACCCTAATGAAAGACATAACATGCGGCTAGGATGACTTATTATTTTTGTGAAATAAACCAATAAGATCAAGTAAATCTTCATGGTAGCCTTTATGTGGAGCTCCCAAAATATTTGAAGAAGTAAGTGGAGCACACATCCAATCCAATTGTTCTACTATTTCCATTCTTCAAATTTTCAAATCATATACCAAATTGGACTGGAATCTCCAAGGTGAATTCTTCAAAGCCAAGACAATGCTACTTGCTTCATCGTACAAGCAATAAATCCTTTAAAATCTCTAAGGGAATTGGGCTTCTTCCTTTCCTTACTTAGAACGTGATGTAATCATTAGAACATGATATAATCATTCTTTATAATTATGCTATGGTCATTATTTATATATGTAGATATGGTTTAGCATCATATGGGATTTCCACTCTCATTTGATTATGTTTATCAATTATGAGGAGAACACATTTTTTAGACTATTGTACAATGTGCACATTTTCTAATAAAATGGAATTTTCTTGCTAATGTTTCCATTTGAGATTACTTTCCGTTAACCAATTAAGAAAAATCCCCCCTAGAAAGTCTAATTAATGAATTATACAACTCATGCCATGTTTCTTTTGTGGTAATGTAATAAAATAACACACACGCATGTGTATAAAGTGCATAGTAAAATAAACTTAAAAGAAATATAAAAATAAATTGCATATGTTGACAAGTGGTTATGTGCATGAGAATAAAATGATAATCTGTTATTAATTTTGTGTCAAAATTAGGGGCTACATGGAGGATGGAGGAACATTAGAGTGGGGTTTCATTTTCTTGAGTTGGCTTCCACCATGCATTTAAGAAGATTTCTATGTATGGGTATTTAGACCTCGGGTCTTGAGAGGAATGATTGAGTACTAGATAGTATAGTCTTATTGATTGAGGGCTCGGGGGCTCTTAGTCTCCAAGGAAGGGGTAGGTTGGGAGAAGAGTAATTGTTGCTTGGCTAGATCTAGTGGATGTTGATCTTTTGTAAATCAAGTTTTCATCTTCTATTTTCAGGTAATCTTCTAGTTACTCTGTTTTTGGTTCCTAAAGTATTTAAGTACTTGTGGTTTTATTATTTATATTACTGGATTATATAATAGATGTACTAGTTGTTGGATCTTTTTAATGTAGTATCTTGTAATTTCAAATATGCTTAATTTCTTGTAGGTAATTATAGATTTGTTATATCTTGTTGGTTAAGATAGATATGATGTATCATTGTAGTCATATTTTCTCCATTGTACATTATACATTTAATATTTTACTTTTCTCTTGGTGGGGCATTACACATGGTATCAGAGCCAAGTTTTGATCCTGGGACCTGTGGGTTAGGTTGAACGATTCTCTATATTAGACGAGAGGGGTTATCAATTTAGGAACCATATTCTTGACCAAGTTAAGCTCCAATGGGACCAATATAACTTAAGATTTTCTATGTGGGAGGATGCAAATATTATGCGTCTAGTTTTTCCATACATTTTTGAGTAAATTTAACTGCGAGACACTTAACAAGCTTATCAAAGACAAATCCACATATCAAACTATGTTTTTTGATAGTCCTTTGTCATGCATTCCAGTGATTATGTTCCATATGTGTTATGTGTTGTAATGATATTGTGTTTATATTTCTTATGGTTATGTCAAGCAATTCTATGTTCCCATGATGACAATTAGTGTATGGCTCTTTGATATCCATGATGTTATATTCTCATGATAGCAGCCAAGATATGGTTCTTTGATATTCATGATTTTATAAAGAATTAGTGATCTCATGACAATAGTTAGCATGTGGTCCTTTTATATTCATTATGATACAATAATGTTATGGTCATAACTAATATTTGGTTTCATGATGTAAAGTGGCATTGGACATGAGAGCCACTCCATGGGCCTGGAACACTAATTCATTATAGATATCATAGGAGCACATGACCATGAAGGAAAAATATCTACATATGCAACACTTCACGGTCTAGGGACAAACTCAATTAGCAATGCTATACTTGCGTTACCTTTACCTCCTTTGATATTGGAAGTTTGCGAGGAGAGTTAGAGTTATACTTGCATGTGGATTTGTGATGAAGGACTTCTTATGCTTGGGTTTGAGTGCCTAGTTGGATGTGGAGGGAATTTAGGCCAACCTTTCAATATGCTTGGGTTCATTGTACCTACCAGATGCTTGGGACCACTTGGATGAGGTCCGGGGCCATAGAGCCCAATGTAGACTGATAGGCCATAGAGCCTGATGCTGAAAGTTAGGGTGATGGCTGGAGTTTTATTTAGACTCTCCCTATGAAATTTTGATGGTTGCTAACATGACACCATGATGGGTGACTCTTATAGTATTTGCAGTGGAGGGTCTATGCTATGGTGTGTGGGACCATCCAAAGAATTGGGGCATGATTTGGAGGTTAATCAAATGGTATGATTGTGTGATGGTGTGTAAGGGAGGAAGTAAACCATTTGATTGATTGAATTTGATGCATAATTGTATGTGCTTATTTCATATTGGGAATTCAAAAAGTCTAATCGAGAGCAAGTAGTTATATTAGGACACTATGTTTGTTAATAGTGCAAATGCAATATTTCCTCATGATGGCGACACGAGTATCTCCTTCACCCACATAATAGTACTAGCTTATCTATGTGCATATTTTGTGATGGTTGTGCATATCAAATAGTGCTTTTCATAAGAATAATTAAAAATATGATGTAGCTTCAAGATGAATTTTTCTGAAGAGGGGTTGTGCATGCATGCGTGCGTGTATTAAGTTCACACTAAAAGAAGCTTACAAAGAACGCGAAAAATAAATTGCATGGGATTGACAAAATGTTATGTGCATGAGAATAAAATAACAAATAATTGTTACTTTTGTGCCAAAATTGAGGGATATATGGAGGATGGAGGAGCATTGGAAGGGGATTTCCTTTTTTTGAGTTGACTTCCACCAAGCATTTGAGGAGATTTTGTTGAATTTTTAATTTCCACCTCTGATAATTATTTCCCTATGATTTCAAACAAAATTTTATGCCAATGTTATCATAGAATAATTACACACTGAAAATATCAACCAAATAACTGCAGTGGAAACAACAAAATCATAGAAAGATAACCATGCACAATAGACACAAGATTTTACCCTAGGAAACCCAACCTTGGGAGAAAACCTAACAACTTTTCTTAAGAATAAATCAATCCAATTTTATCATCATTTACATGAAGAAACCAAACACAAGATAATTACACACTTGTATGAGGAAGAACCCTCAAGGATAGTGCACCACAAAAGAACTGCTAAGATACTATAAAAAATAACACACCTCGAAGATAGCACAACTGGAAACTGCGCACTGCAATTGGCAACTAGAAATTGTGCACTACAACAAACAACTGGGGAATGCACACTTCAACAAACAATTGGAAACTCCGCACTGTAACCGGAAACTAGGAACTGTGCACTTCAACAGATAACTGGGAACTGCGCACTGTAACTGGAAACTAGGAACTGCGCACTTCAACAGACAACTGGGAACTGCACACTGTAACTGGAAACTAGGAACTGCGCACTTCAATAGACAACTGGGAATGACTCACTTGATGAGAAGAGTTGTGTTATATGTCAAGTGAAACGATGCAACCTTTATTTATACATTTCAATTCACCTTCAATTTCCTTGTGGGGCCGACTTCTTTTGTCTTCAATTTCTTCTTTAATGCTTTTTGGGGTTTCTTCAATGATTTGTCTTATCTTCTTAGCATTTCTTCTTCACTAGAAAATTCGTCCATGAGCCTTGTTGATGTATCATCTCCTCACATGCACATCTAATTAATATAGGGCTCTAATGTTGATTAGATTCACCGAGAAGCCCCTCATCACAAGGGGTCTCTAGAGCCTACATCTTCAACATTAGACTAGACTTGTAAACAAGTCAAACCTACCTTGTAAAAAATAGATCACTCCATCCTAGAGGATACAATGTGAGAGCTTCTCGAGTATTTATCACTCTTCATCAAATCAACACGACTACTAGGAAAAAGACTACCTGGGCCATTCACCACTAGCCAAATCAACATAGCTCCATGAGTGAATGTATCAATCTCTCTTGGTCAAATCAACATGACTAGTATGGGAGAATGTCTGCCCAATGCTGCTAACTGGAGAAACATCAACATCTTGGGACATTCACCACTAGAAAAATTAGCATGGCCCCATGAGTGAATGTATCATCCTCCCTTGGTCAAATCAACACGACCAATCTGGAAGAATGTCTTCTCGATGATAAAACATCAACCCTCCCTCTCAGTGAGGGAGATAGTCTGCATCACACCAAGATTGTCTCTGAAGTATACAAACGTCTCCCTAGACAGAGGCTTGGTGAGAATTTCCGCAATCTGCACATTTGTGGATATGTACTGGAGTTTTACTGCTCCCTTTTGTACCATGTCTCGGATGAAGTGATATTTAATCTCAATGTGCTTCAACCTATGATGAAATACTGGATTGTCTGAAAGCTTGACACAACTTTGATTATCACAATGTATCAAGGTCGTCTCTAGCTCCTGATCAAAAGTCCTGCAAGAAGCTTCCAAAGCCATACTGCTTCACGAATTGCAACACTGGCTACGATATACTCCGCTTATGTTGTACTTAGTGCTAAAAAAGTCTGATTTCTACTAAACTAGGATATCATAGCCGATCCTAAGTTGAAGCAACACCTTGAGGTGCTCTTTCTTTCCACTGCAGTCCCCTCCCAGTTAGAATCAATGTATCCTTATAGCCTCACTTCACCACCCAAGACATATATCAAACCATATCCAACTGTACCATGCAAGTGCCTCAACACATGCTTTGCAGTAACCCAATGGAAGTGCCTTGATTCAACCATAAACTGGCTCAGGTTTGTCACTACAAAGCAAATATCTGGCCTGGTGTTAACTAGGTACATCAAGGATCCAATCAAATGTCTCTACATAGTGGGATCCACCAAATTTGAATCTGAAGCGAAATCACTCAACTTATTTAGATTTGTCATCATAGGTTTAGCCATGGACTTGTAGTCCATCATACCAAATCTTCTCAAGATCTCAACTTTGTACTTCCCCTTTCCGAGGAAGATTTCACTTGGCATCTACGACACCTCCAATCCCAATAAATAATGCATCAATCCAAGATCCTTCATCTCTAACTCCGAGGCCAACTCCCTCTCGCACCTGACAATGAGTCTCTCTACCCCTGTAAGGAAAAAATCATCAACATACATCACTAAGATCAAAGGACCACCATCAACAACCTTGTAGTAAAGGTTGGGATCTGCATCACTCTTGGTGAATCCTAAACTCATAAAGTGTCCATCAATCCTAGAGTACCATGCCCTAGGTGCCTACTTGAGTCCATACAAAGCCTTCTTTAATCTGCAAACATCAGACTCCTTCCCATGTATCAAAAATCACTAAGGTTACTCTATGTGCACTTCTTCCTCAATCACATCGTTGAGGAATGCGGTCTTTACATCCATTTGATGTAATCTCCAACCCATGACTAAAGCAAGATAAATATCAGTCCTAATGGAAGTGTACCTAGCGACTAGAGAAAAAGTCTCCTCATAGTCCACTCCCTCTTTCTGGGAGAATCCTCTTGCCACAAACCTTGCTTTGTACTTATCTATTCTACCATCTGCTACATACTTGATCTTATAGATCAACTTGGAAATCACCACTGAATTCCCCTTTGGTCTCAGAACTATCTCCCACACATCACTCTTCATGATGGACTGATACTCTTCCACCATGGCATCCTTCAAGACCTGTTGGCCTGCTACCACCTCATAACTTGAAGGTTCATAATTAATGATGTGACTCATCAATGCCATATAACTTGAGAGAAAATCTGAGGTCGTTTTCTCTCCTTGAAATTACCATTAGGAGCTTTGCATCCTATAAAGTGTCACGAAGTCATGATGGCCTCTTATTGGTCACTGCAACATCTCTAGGTAGATTCAATGGCTCTGTTGTCTCTATTGACTCCTCCTGATAGTCTGAAGGATGAACAACTGGACTAGAGGAATCTGTACCCTTATCCTTCAAAGCCTCCTGCTCCTCACTATCAATATCCATATGAGACTCTATAGACCTCTTGAAGTCTACCTCTTCAGCAAAAGTAACATCACGACTAACATCAATCTGATGTTGTCTTGGAATGTAGATCCTATAGGCCTTCTAAGTCTCATTGTATCCCACAAAAGTACCCTTCTTTCTAGAAGGTCCTAACTTTGTCCTCTTCTCCTTGGGCACATAGATGTATACTGGGCAACCAAAGATCCTCAAATGGTTGACCTCTGGCTTCATTCCTATGAATGTCTCCTTAGGAGTCTTATCTCCCAATATCCGGTGAGGACTCCTATTCTGAACATAACCTATTGTGATGGATTCCTCTTCCCATAAGAACATGGGTAGATTCTGATCATGAATCATTTCCTTGACAACCTCCACAATGGACCTGTTCTTCCTTTCCAAAACACCATTCTATTGTGGGTTGTAAGGAACTGTCAACTCCCTCTTGATCCCTGATTACTTTCATAAATCACTGAAGTCAATGGAAGTATACTCTCCTCCATTATTTGTCCTTAAAACCATGATATTCTTCCCTGTCAAGTTCTGTCTGAGCCTTGAAATCTTGGAACCTACTAAAGAATTCATCCTTTGTCTTCATGAAGTAGATCCATGTCTTTCAGGAGAAATCATCAATGAATGTCAAATAATACAATAAGCCACCCAAGGATGATACTGTCATCGGTCCGCATATATCTGAATGCACTAGATCCAAGATCCCTTTGGATCTACTATCACTGCTTGGATAAGGTCCCTTGGTATTCTTTCCAAGTGTACATCCCATACAAACACCTTCATGCTCTACCTGGAGCTATGGAATACTTGTAACCATTCTTCTTAATACTGGTAAAGACTTGTAAAACAAGTGAGAAAATATCTGATGTCATAACTCACATACAATTATAGTGTGATGTACTAATGCCTGGGCTGGACATCCCGATAATATGTGCAGTCCTCCCTCTCGAACACCAATCACTCCTGTTGAGTCTATGCTCGAGCCTTTAGGCCATACAAGAACTCGATCATCAACAAATGCAACTATGTAACCTCTATCCTCCAACGGTGAGATAGAGAGAAGGTTTTTCTTTAATTCTGGTACAAACAATACATCTTTCATGTGTAGAGAATCTCCAGACCCTAGATGAAACGATGTTGCTCCAACTCCTTTTATTGCATACTTGGCATTGTCTCCAAGATCCACCTGTAATGCTGAGTTCTTCTCTGTTAAATCTTTGGGAGAATCTCTATAACCTGTCATGTGCCTAGAAGCATCACTGTCTACCAACCAAGTATCATAACTATTTATAATAGTTCTTGTAAGAGTGGAGACGAATAAACACTCTTTCTAAAGTTCATCTGCAATCTCATCAAGCTTAGATTCCTTTGTCATCTTTTTTGTTGCATGCTCATCAACATTGAGTGTTGATGCATGTTTCCTTCCCTTCCTTTTCTTCCCAGGACACTGAGAATCATAGTGACCAAATGTATGACAATTGTAGCACTTGATCTTTGAAAGATCCTTCTTCTTCTGTTCTTGAACTGGAGTTGATCCTCCATGTGTATTTTTCTTTCCAAACTTTATTTTTCCTTTTCCTTTTCTTGCATGAGCTGCAAGATCTTGAATTCCTTCATCCCGGGGTTTCTGCAAGCTATTCTTGGACAATATTCTGGCCTCCTCTTGGACACAATCATACCATAGTCGATCGAACTTGGGCAACTCCTCTCGCCCACAAATTCTCTATACAAATGACTCCCATGAAGAAGGCAATCCATTAAGAGTTACTGTAACAAGTTCTACATCATCAATGGTGTCTCCAATGGCCTTGAATTTATCTCTCAACAAGGAGACTTTCATAAAATAAGTGGCAACTGAATATGACTCGGTCATCATGATACAACATAGCTAATTTCTCAAAGAAAATTTCCTGCTAGTGTTCTTACTCTCTAACAATCCCACTAGGGTTTCAAACATTCCTTTGGCAGTATTCAACTCAACAATGTTTGGAATCAAATGATATTTTATAGAATCTATCAAGATCCTCTTAGCCTTTTCTTCATTCTTCTTGTGCTTGGATTTCTTTTCATCATTCTCTGGTTCTAAGACATTTTCTTTTATATAATTCTGAATCTCATTTTCATCCAAGATGAAGAGTATCCTGGTCTTCCAGGATCTGAAATTTGTAGCACCATTCAGTTTTTCTTCTAGTCTGAGACCGAACACCATATTGACATGCCCGAAACAAGAAAAAAAAGGTACAATACTCTTCTAGTGTTGTATCAAACAATAGATCCGTGACTGTGCAGTGGAAAATTTCAACAAAGCTCTGAAACCATGTTGAATTTTCAATTTCCAGATTTGATAATTATTTCCTTATGATTTCAAACATAATTTTATGCCACTGTTATCATAGAATAATTACATACTGAAAATATAAACCAAATAACTGCAGAAAAAACAAAAAAATCACAGAAAGATAGCCATGCACAGTAGACACAAGATTTTACCCAGGGGAACCCAACCTTGGGAAAAAACCCAACAAATTTTCTTAAGAAGAAATCAATCCAAGTTTATCATCATTTACATGAAGAAAACAAACACAAAATAATTGCACACTTGTATGAGGAAGAACCCTCAAGGATATCACACCACAAAAGAACTGCTAAGATACTCCAAAACATAACGCACCTCGAAGATAACGCAACTGGAAAATGCACATTGCAATTGGAAACTGGGAACTGCGCACTGCTACAAAAAACTGGGGACTACACACGTCAATAGACAACTAGGAACTACAGACTGTAACTGGAAACTCAAAACTGCACACTTCAAAAGACAACTGGGAACTGCGCACTGTAACTGGCAATTGGTAACTGCACACTGTAACTGGCAACTGGGAACTGCGCACTTCAACAGATAGCTGGTAGTTGCACACTTGATGAGAAGAGTTGTGTTATATGTCAAGTGAAATGATACAACCTTTATTTATACAGTTCGAGTCACCTTCAATTTCCTTGTGGGGACGACTTATTCTTTTGTCTTTAATTTCTTCTTTAATTCTTTCTGGGGTTTCTTCAATGGTTTGTCTTCTCTTCTTGGCATTTATTATTCACTAGAAACGTTTTCCATGTTAAGATGTGCTCGTTTAACCATAGAGAATATCACAATATTTTCACCCAACCATAGGCACGCAGCCACCCCGAGCAACGTAACCTTGAAAGATAGAATAATTCCAGAAGCAGTACCAGACCCAATAGATAACCAAGAGATAACGTACCTCTCTCTCCAAGGATAGCGTACCAAGTAGAAAGTCCACAAACCAGAAACCAAGACCAAAACCTAGCTACATTAGCTACAGGGGCACTCCTCCTCTAGACTTGTGCACCATTTGACTTGAGTGTGAGTGTATGTGTCCAAATGAGCTCAAGCACCCTCTATTTATAGTGCTCCTTGTCAACTGTCTAGGATGACTTCTCTTTCTAGAGGCTAATACTTTATTATTAATTCTTTTATTGAGCTGACTTGTCTTCTAGGGTTTCTACACATATTTTTAGGGTTTCTCTAGCTTCCAGAATATTCTAATCTAGTCAGAGGTTACACATGGAGGTTGATACCTCCCGCAATTGCCATAATATCAACACTCCCTCCTAGCTAGGGAGGTATTAACAAGTAGCATTGTCATAGCCACATAGGCTATCTCATGATCACATAGATCAAGTCACGAGCAACATCACCACTATCAGTATCATCTGATAACATCATGTCATAAAAAATCTATCATCAACTGCATCATCTCTCGAGGCCATACTCCATTTGAGTAATCAGGCATGATGCTGAATAAGTCACTCATTCAACATAGTGATACAAGGACCATTCTTCTAATCCAGACATACGTCCTAGAAGAATGATTGTCCCAATAGATGTTGAATGTCCTCAATGGCTACAAGAACCATCCTCTCCACTGTATCATATCTAATCCATACTAGCATGATGCGAATGCATCATATCTAAGTTGTATTGGCATGATGTGGAGTGCCATCTACATAATCTCTAAGCCGTACTAGCATGATGCGAATGCATCATATCTAAGTTGTAATCACATGATGTAGATCAATGCCTCTGCATCATCTCTAAGTTGTATGATCATCTCTAAGTTGTACTAGCATGATCCTCTGCATCATATCTAAGTTGTACTAGCATGATCATATCTAGCATGATGTGAGTCACCTGCATCATCTCTAAGCTGTACTAGCATGAAACTCTACATCATATCTAAGTTGTACTAGCATGATCATATCTAGCATCATGTGACTCAGGCATAAGAATCATTTCTAAGATACACTAGCATGATGCCAATGCATCATATCTAAGTTGTACTAGCATGATGTTGAAACATCATATCTAAGTTGTACTAGCACATCAACAATCTGTCATCTTGGACCATTCTCCACAGGGAGAATGTCTATCCATTAACACTCCCTCCCAATCGAGGAAGTCATCTCCTCCCTTTCAACCAAGGGAGAAATCTCCATGAGTCCTAGCTTGTCCCTTAAGTATGGAAACTTTATCTTGGACAAAGGCTTTGTCAAAATATTAGTTGTCTGCTCATTGGCGGAGATGTACTGGAGAATCACTTCTCCCTTCTGGACTTTATCACAGATAAAGTATTTCTTGATCTAAATGTTCTTCGACCTATCATGTAATAGAAGGTTCTATGAAAGATTCACACAACTTTGATTATCACAATATATCACAGTCGAATCCAACACCTCATCAAATAGTCCATAAACCAGCTTGCGAAGCCATACTACTTCCGTACAAGCTTCACAAGTTGCAATATATTATGCTTCTGCAGTGCTGAGTGCAATAGAATTTTGTATCCTGCTAGCCCATGATATCATAGAAGATCCCAAACTGAAACATATACCAGAAGTACTATTTCTGTAATATCCCCCGGTAGTGCCCCAGTTATATTATGAATTGTAATCATGTTTATGAATTGTAAATCATGTATTGTAGGCTGGTGAGCTGAGTATTGATAAGCTAATAGGCTTATGTGTTTATTAGGCCAGAGAGACTAAGTGTAAGGGCCATGAACCTGTTTTTGTATATGTAATATGTAGAACATTAATAAAAATATAAACATCGTTGCGTGCAGACTGACCACGAAGAAAGAGTGATGGGGGACTAAGCTTCCACAGAGAGGGTAAGGGAAAAGGGGATGAAAGGTTGGAAAGAGAGGCTAAGTGTTGAGCCTAGGGGCTTAAGTACTTAGGAATAATAATTTGTTATTATTCCAAAATCTATGTGAAATGTAGGATTTTATCCTAAGTTCCTGGAAAGGGGAAAGGTGAAAAAAAGGGAACGCATGCTGATGGAGCACATGCAACCTCATGGGCAACATGTGTTGGCCCTGGCACATGCACTTTAGCCCAAGAATTGAGTTCGTTCCCCATTATTCCACCCGCTGTCTAAATGGAGGGATCTTTGCGTCTGAGTTTTGTAAGCCTCATGCAGCTTTGAAACCCGAAGTTGGTGATGTTTTCTTGAGAACCGATACACTTCCTGTATGAACCATTGAGTTTGTGTTCGAACTCTATGTGAATCGCTTGTCACGCATCCTAAAACCGATGTTACCTGAACCGTGTTGTGTTTTAGTGACCTGTTTCCATTTCATGTTTCCACACCCCGTTTTCCTGTTGCTGTTGTCACCCGTGAGTTAGCCGAAAGCTGTTGTTGCTGCTGTTATCCTGAACTTGCGGGAATTGAGTTGAAAACTAGTTGAAGAACCAGGTTGTCAGGCCCATGGTAGAAGAGGCAGGTTTTCAGGCCTATGATCAACTCTCTCTAGGTGAGGGAGTCTGTTGGGGAGTGATTTTCTCCGGGAGAGATTCCAGCACCAGCTACAGAGCTCTGAGAATTACTGATCCAACCTGTTTTCGAGGGCCAGAGGGAAGGTGAAGCACTGATGGACTGTGCTTGTGAAGGTGTATACTCCCAGGCGGACCAGGTATGTGGGGAATGAGATTCTGTGAGTAGTGGTCATAAGAAGGCTCCTGGGGAGAATCCTTTCGGTTGCTCTGTGCAATTTTCCTGTAACCTCAGCCTAGTCTAGGATTCCCTTGCCTTGGGTGGATCTTATTCCCAGCTCGGGGGTGACCCACTGCTGAGAGTGATGAGAAGCGTGGTCGAAGGCTGGGAGGTTCGTGGAAGGTCTGCACGTGGTTGGTGGATTTACCATAGTTAAAAAGATAAGTATATGCATGTGTTTAATTTCAATTAAAATGCATGATTGTGATGCTTGCAATATTATCATGTATTCCGTTGCGATGATATTTACTGTTGATTCCATTAATTATGTATGTTAGCAGTAATTATATTTTTACTCTGTTAAGCCATTTAACTTCATTTAAATGCATACTACTTAAGTATGAGAATGTTTCCGCGTAGTAGTGTTTCCCGACAAGTGGGTTGATGGTCGGGGACGTTAAAATATGGTATCAGAGCCATAGTTTCAACGCTAAGCCTAGATGGGCCAGATAAGTGGTCTTTGGACCCATGGTTGTGAGAGGAAATTTTGTTTGGAGGACTAATTTCAAACCTTAGAATGTTTCTGAGTGCTAAGGGGTTACTTGGTCGTGTGTGAATATCAGGAGGAGTAGCGGTGAAATAAAACCACAGTTGGGCGTGGAATTTAACTGCAGAGAGAGAGAGAGAGAACTCAACACTTGGGGTGTTGGATCCGTAGGATCTGTTTGGAAAAAGGAGAGCCCTTTATGACCGTCAAATCCAGAGAAGGTGCAGGGAGGATATCCGAGAAGCCTTTCGGGAATTCGGTTGTCAAAAAAAGAGGGGTTCGTTGAGGCACAAACCCCTGAAACTCGAAACTCCGAAGTCCCGAGAAGATCTACACCGTAGATATGGGGAAAAGATCTCGTCTGTTGGATTGAGCAGAAGAGAAGAGGGTTATTTCGGGAGTTAGACTGTCGGGAGAAGTGGGATGTGTTGATGCACATACTCCCAAAGCCTGAAATCGTGAAATCCCGAAGAGTTGAAGTAGTGGGTCGGGTCGACGTCACTTGGATGGATGTGGACCCATGAGATGTGTGCCACGTGCCAGTGGGCCCCGAAGGAAAAGTAGATGCAGTGAGGTCGGAGGGCGTCACCTGAGGTAATGTGGACCATTTTAAGAGCAACATGTGTCACCACCCTGGTTGGTGACAACTGTGTTGTGGGCCCGGTAGCAAGAAAAGTTGGAAGTTCGGAAGTCAAGAGTTGGAGGGGGAAATGAGTGTGAGAGCCTCCAGGACCGAAATCCTGAAAACCCAAAACCACAAACCCTGAAGTCCTGGTTAGAGAACCTTGAGACCTAGCGCTTGGTCACGACCATGGTTGCGTGGGTGGGAGAACTGAGAGAAAGGAGCTAAGGCCCGAGTACACTACAAAGCCGAGCAGAGCTCGAAAAATTCATGGAAACTGAACGTTTTCTTGAATCAATTTTTTTATGAATGTTGTGGGCTTGTTAAGGGATAATGACCTGTAAAATTCTGGTTGTCTACACATTGTGATGCAAAAGTTCAACAAGCACCAGAACCGAATATAATTTGCACTGAGTGCAAAAGAAATGGAAAGAGCACAGACTGCTTCCAGTTCCGAGGACGCAACAAAAGGAATGGATGTTCATTTGGGAGTTGAAGGATCGAATGAACTCCAATGGCCATGGAGAAGAGATATATAAGGAAGGAAACATAAGGAAGATCATTAAAGGATTTCAAAAAGATGTCCAAACTCGTCGAGCAGATAGTAGAAAGCTTAGAAAATCTCAGGAAAAACAAGGAGAATTCAACGTAAAGTTGTTAAAGAGTTTGGAGAGAATAGAAAATAAGTTGGATAAAGAGAGTGACTCGAGAATAACAGGGAATCACCGAACTTCCGAGGGAATAAGATCAAGGAGTGTGGGTAGACACCATCATCACTCCCAAGGTCGCTCCAAGAGAAAGACACACAGTGGTTCAAGCCCATATCCTACCAGAAAGCACAAGAGATCTGGAGTGGATGAATTGAAGGGAGAGATGAACAAGATTAATCCTCCTACGTTTGATGGAGAACATCATAAGGAGGAAGATGCCGAAACATGGTTGCTTGGTATGAGGAAATATTTCCAACTACAAAATTATTCCTCTCATGCAGAAGGAAGAATTGTGATGTATCAACTGAAAGGAAAAGCATCCATGTGGTGGGATCAACTTGTGCAGGTGCAACACATTAGAGAGAAAGATTTCACTTGGAAGGAATTCAAGAGGTATTTCGAGAAGAAGTATTTGACTAAGAGATATTATGACAAAAAGATGAAAGATTTCTTTGAACTCAAGTTAGGAAGCATGACCATTGATGAGTATGAACGTAGGTTTTTGGAATTGTTGAAGTATGTTCCGTTCATCAAAGAGGAGACTGTCAAGATTCAAAGGTATTTGAGTGGGATGGCATCTTCCATTGGGGACAAGATCTAGTATGATGACCCTAATACCATGGAAGAAACGATAAGAAGAGCGAAATGCTTATATGAACAACAAAGAGAAAAGCCTACCTTTCGGAAGGCTTGGGAAGACCAGAAGAAGTTTAAGAAAGAGCAGAGGCAGAAGGGAAACAAACCTCCCTTTTTCAGAAATAGTCCTCAAGGACAACCATCATTTAGAGAGCCGAGAATGGCTGACGTAGGCAAACAAAGGCCAATACAGATGCCCATCCAGTGTTGGGGTTGTCAGGGAAACCATAAGTACAAATATTGTCCCCACAAAAATGGCAAAGTGAGAGATTTCCATAATGTTCAGCAAGCTGAAACGGTGGAGGAAATGGGCAGTAGAATGTCGAGGATCTATGCATCCCTGGACAACAAGCAAACTAAATTTCAGTCACACATGATTGAAGTAGATCAATGACCAACCATTTACTATTTTAATTGATTCAGGGGCTATCCATAGTTATATAGATCTTGGTATGGTGGAAAGTTTGCATTTGTCAAGAAGCAAACATGAAAATCCTTGGTTAGTGCAGCTGGCCATAGGACCAAGACAAAAGTCATTGAGTTAGTTAAGTCCTGTCCAGTGGATATGAATGGACTCAACACAAAGGATGAATTTAATGTTCTGCCTTTAGGTTCTTATGACTGTCTAATTGGGATGGACTAGTTGTACCAACACCATGCCATCTTGGATTGTCGTAACAAGGCATTCAATTGCCTGGATGAGGAGGGGAATTGGAAAACATTCCAAGGAATTCCTGGAGCTATTGTTATCAGAGAAATATCAACAATGCAGATGAAGAAGTGCTACAGGAAAGGATTCCAATTAATTGCAACCCATGTGGAGGAAACACTTAAGGATAAGATGTCAAGTATTGGAGATCATGCGGTACTAAAGGACTTTGGAGATGTATTCCAGGAGATACCAGGATTACCCTCGAAGAGAGATATTGATTTCTCTGTAAACTTGATGCTTGGAGTAGCTCCAGTGTCAAAGGCTCCTTACAAAATGAGTATACCAGAGCTAAAAGAGTTGCAATTGCATCTTGAAGAGATTCTGAAGAAGGGCTACATACACCCAAGTGTGTCACCTTGGGGAGCCCTGGTCTTGGTCATGAAGAAGAAGGACGGGACACTGAGATTGTGTATTGATTTCAGACAACTGAACAAAGTGACGGTAAAGACAAGTATCTGTTGCCGAGGATTGATGACCTCTTTGATCAATTGAAGGATGCAAAGATATTTTCGAAGATAGACCTCAGGTCGGGATATCACCAAGTAAGGATAAAGGATGAAGACATCAACAAGACCACCTTTAGAACAAGGTATGGTCATTATGGGTTCACAATGGTTCCGTTTGGGTTGTCGAACACATCCGTTGTTTTTATGTGTTTGATGAATGGTGTATTCAGGGACTATCTAGACAAGTTTGTCACAGTCTTCCTGGATGACATTCTGGTGTATTCCAAGTCGGAGGAAGAGCATGAGAAACATCTAAGGATGGTGTTGCAGGTGCTAAGAGAGCACCAAATGTATGCCAAGTTGAGTAAGTGCTTGTTTTATCAGGAGCAGATCCATTACTTGGGACATATTATCTCGAAGGATGGTACATATGTATATCTTGAGAAGATTGAGGCCATTAGAGGATGGTCAACGCTAAATAATGTGATATAAGTTATATCCTTCATGGGATTAACTGGTTATTACAGAAGGTTTATCACAGGGTTCTTGGGGATAGCTCACCCTATCAATTCCTTGCAAAGGAAGGAGAAGAAGTTTCAGTGGACAGAGGATTGTGAGAAAATATTTTAGCAATTGAAGAAACTGTTAACCAGTGCTCCAATCTTGATGATTTCAGATCCAAACGAAGATTTTGTGGTATGCACTGATGCACACAAAGAAGGACTGGGAGGAGTCCTCAATCAGAATGGATTCGTAATTTGTTATGAATCCAGAAAGTTGAAAGAGCATGAAAGGAACTACGCCACTCATGATTTGTAGTTGGCAGCCATAGTATATGCTCTAAAGAAGTGGAGGCATTACCTCATGGGAAGGAGGTTCGAACTGAGAACAAACCATAATGGTCTGAAGTATTTGTTTGATCAGCCAACCTTGAATGCTAGGAAGAGTAGGTGGTTGGAGTTTCTCTGTGAATACGATTTTGATATCAAGCATATCAAAGGGAAGGAGAATAAAGTGGCTGATGCACTCAACAGGAGAGTGCATGAACTACATGCTACAACCATTAGCATGTACCGAACTGATATAAAGAGTAGAATTTTGGAAGTTGCAAATACAGATTTGCATTACATGGAGTTGCTAGCAAAGCTACAACGAGGTGAGATGCCATAGAAAGTGGAAAATTATAAATTGGAAATAGATGGAACACTTCTGTACAAGAACATAATTTATATACCTAAGGTCCAGGACTTGAAACGTATGATTTTGCATGAAATGCATAATGTGCCTTATGCAGGGCACTCTGGATATCAAAAAACTATGGTAGCAGTCAAGAGCTATTACTTTTGGCCAGGTATGAAGAAAGTTATTGTTGGATACATCGCCAGATGTATGGAGTGCCAGAAGGTTAAAGCTGAGCATAGGCACCCAACAGGGTTGCTGCAACCTTTACCCATTCCTGAGTGGAAGTGGGAAGTGGTGATAATGGACTTCATCACAGGATTGCCCAGAACAAGCAAGCAACATGATTCAATTATGGTGGTGGTGGACAAGCTTACGAAAGATGCCCATTTCATTCCATTAAAGACTACTTACAAGGTAGCGGATGTTGCCGACATCTTTGTGAAGGAAATAACACAATTGCACGGAATCCCTAAGACAATTGTGTCTGACAGAGAC
>WSFP011465906.1:0-18353 GCA_009831015.1 Picea engelmannii
TGTTCCTTGTAACTTGTCCATATTCATTCAATTTATTTATGAAAACCCACTTTGTGTCGATCACACTCTTATTCTTTGGTCTTGGAACTAATTCCCAAGTGTCATTTTTCTGTATTTGATCTAATTCTTCATCCATGGACTTATTTCAAAATTCATCCTTGCCGGCTTCTTCAAAACAATTTGGGTCAATTGTAGATAAGAGTGCTAGGTTTGTTTTTTTTTATTAACGAATTTTTCTTCTAGTCTCAAGTCTTGCATCTATGTTCTCGATAATCGGATCCGAAGGATGATTCTTCTGTACTCGTTTACTGGGTGTCTTTGGATATACCTACTAAACTTGCTCTTCTTCTTTTGTCGGATCCTCTTCGTCTTCCTCTTCTACTTCTTTTTCATCTTCTACTTCTTCTTCTAAGGGTTGTTTCATTGAACCATTTTCTTCCTTTGATTCTGGTCTGTCTGTTTCATCAATTGTTACGTTGATTCTTTACACAACTTTGTTCAATGTTAGATTATAACACTTGTATGCTTTCCTTGTACTTGAGTAACCAACAAGTACTCCTTTGTCCACACGAGAGTCAAACTTTCCCATTCTGCCATCTTCTCTTTTGATATAGCATTTGCTTCCAAAAACTTTGATGTGCTTCACATTTGATGGTCTTCCTTTCCATAGCTCGTAAGGAGTTTTGTCGGTGTTTTTTCTAAGCATTACCCTGTTTTGAATGTGAACTGATGTATGCATTGCCTGGGTCCAAAAAATATCTGTCAACTTTGAATCCATTATCATTGTTCGAGCCATTTATTGTACTGTCTTATTATTTCTTTCAACAACTCCATTCTGTTGAGGTGTACTAGCGACAGAGAATTGTCATTTTATTCCATGATTGTTGCAGTAGTCCATAAATTCCTTTGAGGTGAATTCTCCTCCATTATCTGATCTTAAGCATTTGATTCTTGAATCCATCTCATTTTCAACCATTTCCTTGTAGATATTGAATTTTTCAAAAGCTTCTGACTTGTTCTTGAGAAAACAAACTACAGTCATTCTTCTATAATCATCAACTAATAACATAAAATATCTCTCACCTTTTAAGCCTTTTGTTGTAGTTGGTCCAACTAGATTAGTATGCACAATTTCCAGTGGTCTTGTTGTTGAATGTTCCTTTGATTTGAACCAGGTCATTGTTTGTTTTCCTGGTTGGCAATGCTTGCATAGAGTGTTGGTTGGTTTCGTGATCTAGGGAATTTCTCTGACTGCTTCTCTTTTTCTTCCTTTGACAAGGTTATCAAAATCTATGTGACCCATTCTTCTATGCCATAGACAACTTTCATCTTCTTTTCCTAGAAAACACTTTTCATATACAATTTCACTTAACACATATATGTTGTTTGAAGTTCTTGTACTTGTACTGACCAATTTCCCTGAACCTTCTCTTCTTATCTCACACTTTTGTGAATTGAAAGTAACTTTAAGACCTTGGTCACACATTTGACTCACACTTAGAAGATTATGTTTCATATATTCTACCAATATAAATTTTTTTGCAACTTCATTTTTGTTCCCAATTCGGACTGTGCCCTCTCCAATGATTTTGGTTGAATTATCATTTCTGAAGGATACTAATCCATTTCTTTCCTTTCATAATGTAAGAAATTTGTCTTTATCACCTGTCATGTGTTTTGAACACCCATTGTCAACATGCCAATCGTGTTTCTTTTTCTTATCTTGTAGAGCGACTCTGCATTCTTCATTGCTATACTGATCTTTCTTTCTTATCCATGTCATTTTCTGAGTTTCCTGTCTATGATTGTTGTGATTCTGTTGAGGTTCTTTAGGATGGACTATTATTATGTAATCTTTGACCATGTGTCCAAAATTGGTACATTTGTAACATTCCACTTCAGTGCTCAAAGATTCAAACCTGTTGTAACTTCTTCTTTGTGTTTCACTAGGTCTTCTTTAATAACCCCTTTGTGTATACCTCTCAAAGTAGTTATTATTCTTGTTGTTAGCTTTGCAATTTACAGCTTTATGTCCAAAATTATTACATTCATAACATAAAGTAAAAAATATAGTTTAATACCTGGTAGTTGAAGATCTTATGAAAGGAGGTTCTCTTATGAATTCTTCTTCTTCTTGAGACCTATCTCTCTATTGTTGATAGTGAAATATGAATCTTCTCGGTGGAGGAGTGTCCCTATAATCTTCCTTGTATATCTTCTTATCCCCTTTGATTTTTTCTGCATAGCTTTTTGGATTTGTTTCTTGCTCTTTTGTTTTGGAGCTTGACCCCTTGTCTGTCTGATTGTATCCAAGTCTGGAATTGCCAAGATGAGATTTTTTACTGTTGATAATGTCATCCAGAACTTTTGAGTTATTCTGCATATTTTTCTTTTGAATATCCTTTCTTAGTGTGACAATCTCTACTTCCAAGTTTCCAATGATCTTGTCCTTTTCTTCTAGTTGTTCCTTGAGTGCTTCTACAATTATTTTATCTTCTTCTATTTGAACCTTCAATTTTGTGATCATTCGTTCTAGTTCTTGAGTGTCTTCTTTCTTATCTAGTTCTGCTTGTAGTTTCTTGTTTTTCTTCTTTTCTCTTCTGATAACTTCTATGGCACACATTAATTCTTCTCAGAAGTCAACTTCTTCCTCTTCAATTTCTTCTTCACATGCTTCTTCATATTATTCTTTAGAGTATTCTTTATCAGAGTCTTCTACTGCCATGAATAGAACTCTTCATGTTTCACTGTCAATGACTTCATCTTCATCTGATGATGAGATGTCTTCTTTGGTGCAAAATATTTGCTTGAAATATTTCTTTGTAGTTATTTTACCTTTATATGTGTGTTTTCCTTTTGACTAACCTTCATCATTTCTCTTTTTCTTATGAGGACATGTGTTAGAAAAATGACCAATACCATCACAATTAAAAAAAAATTAAGGAAGATTACCTCTATACCTACCATTGGTTCCCTTGTTCAGTCTTTTGACGAAGTTGGCCACTTCTTCATCATCTTACGAGATGTCATTGTTGATGCTATATTCTTCGTGTTCCTTTTTCTTCTTATTTGATTTTTTGGATGCTTTGAAAGATGCTTCTTTTACATATGGATTTTCCTGTTCATTTCTCATTTCATATGCTGTGAATATTCCATGCAGTTCATCCATGCTTATTGAGTTTAGATTCGATCTTTCTTCTAGCGTCTATATATTAGGGTTGAATCTCATAGGAAGAGATCTTAGTACTTTTTTAAAAATTACAGATTCTTCGATTTCCTCTCCCAATCCTATGATTGGATTCATTGTTTCATTGACTCGTAAGAAGTAGGTTGCAATATTCTCATCTTCCTTCATTTTCAGCTGTTCGAACTGACCTTTGTAAGTTTGAAGCTTTGCTTCTTTGACTTTTGTATCTCCTTCATAAATACTTTGAAGCTTGTCCCAAATGCCTTTAGTGGATTTACAATGTGTAACTTTGGTGAATACCGTATCACTGAGACCATTCAAAAGTGAATTTGTAGCTTTGGAATTATTCTGAACGAGTTTCATTGCTTTGGCATTTGTTGGTGGAACTGTTGGTGCTGTGTATCCATCTACAATTGATTGCCAAACTTGAAATCCCTATGCCTTTATATATGTCTACATCCTTATGCTCCAAAAAACATACTTCTATCCATCAAACTGTGGTATTCCATTTTTATACAAGATGGTACTTTCCATGATCTACCTTTCAGTGGTTAAACTGATTTTTGAAAGAACCTTCTTTGATACCAATTGTTGGATTACTGAGAGGGGGGGTGAATCAGTAATAGCGTAATTATAATCCTTTTTCTTCAAAAGTTATATCAATGTAGAATTATTATCCAATAATGAGCAATAAGAAATAAACAATCACACACATACACAATACACCAGTGTTTTACGTGGAAACCCAAATCGGGAGAAAACCACGTAATGATTTTTCTTATATGTCTTGAAGAATTACATTCATTGGAAGAACCAAATTCCTTTGTTTTCGAGTTGCAACTGGAAGGAGGTTCCAACCCCCTGGTTTCTCAGGCTACAACTCGAGGGAAGCTCCAACTCCCCAATTTTGTAGTTACAACCAGAAGGAGGCTACAACCCCCTATGTTCTCCAGCTACAACCGAAAGGTGGCTATAACCACCTATTATTTCTCCGTCCAACAACCCTAAAGTAGAAGTAGAATGATGGAACCACTATCAACCTGACACTATGAGATATACTGTTGTACAAATGTATCAACCTATACCACTTCCCTATAACTAATCTGTACAACTACCCTGTAATCAAACCGTACCTGAATTGAACATGCATCTACAAAAATACAACATATACACGACCTGTAGTGTTGTAGCCCACGTATTTATGCACCCTATATGTTATGTAGCTCGTGTATGTATGTGCCCTAACTGTTATGTAGCCTGCGTACCCCTTCTATAACTAGGTTTTCCATTCACTTGAAAACTTATGACCTTCTGTAACTTATTTCACATAATTCTGTAACCTTTCACTATATCCAGACTTTAACTGAACCCTCTGCATGCATCCTCATATATAACCTTTACACAAGGAAAGTATGTCTCTCTCTAGTCATGTGTCATATAGGTATGTGTAATCATGAACAAGTATAGTATGTCTCACAAGATCTTAATCATCAACCCCTTTCTGATAAGCAGTCTCTCGATACATCAACTACTTCACAAATACAAGATGTCAACCATGTACCATAAAAAACCTTAGCCATATGCCAAGAAATACAAGATCTCCCTCACAAGAAGTATCAATAATAAATATGCCAACACTGTATTTCTGTAGATCTGACTTATGCAGAAGATCCCATGTAGCCACTAGTATCTCTAGGGAGAATCCTCAAATATCCATTGCCATTCCTCATGCATACATCAAAATACAACTATTCATAGAAATAAGACATACCTTTTGAGCCAATGGATGGATCTGATGTATCTGAGAACTTTAGACCTTCATGGGAGCTTGATCTCAGAATCTAGAACATCTGCATCTTCATTTTCTCAAGTTCCCATGACTTTACCAACATGTACTCACCCTGTACATAGCCATCCTGTGTATGTACGTTCCCTATACATAGACAACCTACTTATTGTACGCACCCTATACATAGGCAACTCGCATATGCCTCAAAAAATAGTTTTTTATGTAAATACGAGAATTTCTCCGTAAACCCTTCATTCTACCTCAGACGTTCGCCACTTCAGATGTATCCACAAGTATTTACAAGAAGATTTACACAAGAAAATAGATATACAAAATGTACAAGTGTGTGTATAATGAGTGAGCTTTGCCTCTTATTTATATCTTCATGTAGCCTTACACTTTCCTTGTTTTAGGGATTGTTCATTTAAAATATTTTCTTTTGCAAAGCACTTTGACCCTTGGGGGATTCTACAAGACTTATGAGGGGTTCTCCAACTTTGTATGGTCATAACTCTCTAACCGCGAGGATTTATGTGACGTTCCATATACCACCGAAAATGGCATGACAAGCACTATCCATATAGGATAGTTTCCCTGACAAATTCACTGTCCTTCAACTCATTATTCCATAATTAAGCATGGGTTCTCTTACTCCGTAAGGAATCTTCCCATGAGGGATTTCACATGAAGGGGACCACTTTGGAGTTCATATATTTACTTCTTATCAACCAAGATAAGACAATAATGAGTCATCTTTACATCAAACAATATTGGGTCCATTGCCCAAACTTTTGTGCAGCGGGGATTTCTTCAAGGGTTGACATCAATGACAACCAAACTTAATCAACAATCTCCCCCTTTTGCATTGATGAAAACACTTTGATGCAATATTGAAATCATATCACTCATTCTCCTCTAGAACCATGCCTCTATCCTCTACATCCGATAAATCTTCTCCCCATGGAACCATACCTTTGTCCTCTGCATCTGATAAAACTCTCCTCCTTTGTCATCAATGAAAATGTATCTTTCCATTTGGGGATGCTCCCCCTGACTGAATTGTCCTCTTATGGTGCTTCCTCGTTTAAATCTAAGACATATAAGATAATCATTCAAAAATCATTCAAAAAACATTCATTTTGGAGTAGAAATAACTCCAAGTCTCTGGCAAAGATATTCAATGGCTTCCTGTGGAAGTGGTTTTGTAAAGATGTCTGCCACTTGTTCTTTTGTGCCCACATACTCAACTCTGATGTTATTTTCTGCAACCTGCTCCTGTAGAAAGTGATACTTTATTGGAATGTGCTTTGTCTTGGAGTACATCACTGGGTTATTCGATATATTGATGGTGCTTGTATTATCACATTAGATTGGAATGGGCTCATCATACTCAACATGTATATTTGTCAGTGTTTGTTTCATCCATAGAACTTGTGTACAACATGATGTTGCTGCAATATACTCTGCCTTGGCTATAGCTAAAGATATTGATGTTTTTTTATTTCTTAGCCATGATACTAAACACTCACCCAAGTAGAATGTTTCTCCAATGGTGCTTCCTTTTGGATACCATAATCCAAACTCCTTTGTTCCTTTGAGATATCTGAAAATCCTCTTCACTACTAATACATGTGATTCCTTTGGTGCTACTTGAAATCATGTCGCCTATCCAATTGCCTCCATTACATATGGTCTGGATTTTGTCAGGTATAGTAGGTTGCCAATCATTGACATGTATTTCCTTTGATATGTAGACTTCGAATCATCATCTTTGCTCAACTTGCAACTACTTTGCATGGGAGTGATAGCTGGTTTGCAATCTTCCATTCTGAACCTCTTTAGCATTTCTCTGATATACTTGGTTTAAGAAATAAAAATTCCTTGGTTGCTTTGACATATTTGAAGTCCCAGAAAGAAGGATAGTTCTCCAAGTAACGAAATTTCAAATTCATTCTACATATCTTTTGCAAATTTATGGCTTAACTTGTCATCATCACTACCAAAAATAATATCATCAACATAAACTTCAATTAATAAAATATTACCTTGACTTACCTTGATGTAGAGGTTGTTGTCTACACTTCCTTTTCTGAATCGTGCCTGCTATAGATACTTATCCAGTCTGGAGTACCATGCTCTAGGAGCTTGTTTTAGACCATACAAGGCCTTCTTTAATTTACACACATAATCTGTGTTCTATGACAACTGAAATCCTTCTGGTTGTTCAATCTAGACTTCTTCTTCAAGTTCCCCATTCAGAAAAGTTGATTTTACATCCATCTGATATACTATAACATTTTTGGAGCATGCATAAGCTAAAAGCAAATGGATTGCTTCTATTCTGGAAACTGGGGCAAATGTCTCTTCAAAGTCGATTCCTTCAATCTGAGCATATCCTTTACATATCAATCTAGATTTGTTCCTTGTAACTTGTCCATATTCATTCAATTTATTTCTGAAAACCCACTTTGTGCCGATCACATTCTTATTCTTTGGTCTTGGAACTAATTCCCAAGTGTCATTTTTCTGTATTTGATCCAATTCTTCATCCATGGCCTTATTCTAAAATTCATCCTTGTCGGCTTGTTCAAAACAATTTGGGTCAATTGCAGATAAGAGTGATAGGTGTGTTTGTTCAAATGAACGGATTTTTCTTCTAGTCTCAACTCCTACATCTTTATTCCCGATAATCTGATCTGAAGGATGATTCTTTCGTACTCGTTTACTCGGTGTCTTTGGAGATACTTGTTGAAATTGCTCTTATGATTCTGTCAGACCCTCTTCATCTTCCTCTTGCACTTCGTTTTCATCTTCTGGTTCTTCTTCTAAGGGTTGTTTCATTGATCCATTTTCTTCCTTTGATTCTGGTTTTCTTGTTTCATCAATTGTTACGTTGATGCTTTCCACAAATTTGTTCAATCTTAGATTATAACACTTGTATGATTTCCTTGTACTTCAGCAACCAAAAAGTACTCCTTTGTCCACACGAGAGTCATAATTTCCCATTCTTCCATCTTCTCTTTTGATATAGCATTTTCTTCAAAAAACTCTGAAGTGCTTCACATTTGTTGGTATTCCTTTCCATACCTCGTAAGAAGTTTTGTCAGTGCTTTTTCTAAGCATTACCCTGTTTTGAATGTGAACTGTTGTATGCATTGCCTGTGTCCAAAAAATATCTGTCAACTTTGAATCCATTATCATTGTTCGAGCCATTTCTTGTAATGTCTTGTTCTTTCTTTCAACAACTTCATTTTGTTGAGGTGTCCTAGCGATGAAGAATTGCCTTTTTATTCCATGATCGCTGCACAATTTCCAGTGGTCTTGTTGTTGAATATTCCTTTGATTTGAACCTGGTCTTTGTTTGTTTTCCTTGTTTGCAATGCTTGCATAGAGTGTTGGTTGGTTTCGTGATCTGGGGAATTTCTCTGACTGCTTCTCTTTTGTTGACTTTGACAAGGTTATCAAAATGTATGTGACCCATTCTTCTGTGCCATAGACAACTTTCATCTTCCTTTCATAGACAACACTTTTCATTTCCAATTTCACTTTAACACATATATGTTGTTTGAAGTTCTTGCAGCTGTGCCGACCAATTTCCTTGAACCTTCTCTTCTTATCTCACACTTTTTTGAATCGAAAGTAACTTTAAGACCTTAGTCACACATTTGAATCACACTTAGAAGATTATGTTTCATATATTCTACCAGTAGAAATTGTTTTTCCTTTTTATTTTTATTCCCAATTCGGACTGTTACTTCTCTAATGATTTTGGCTGAGTTATTATTTTTGAAGGAGACTGATCCATTTCTTTCCTTTTGTAATGTAATAAATTTGTATTTATCACCTGTCATGTGTTTTGAACACCCACTGTCAACATACCAACTATGTTTCTTTTTCTTAGCTTGTAGAGCGACTGTGCATTCTTCATTGCTATACTAATCTTGCTTTCTTATCCATGTCGTTTTCTAAGTTTTATGTATGTGATTGTTGTGATTCTGTTGAGGTTCTTTAGGAGGGACTGTCATTATGCAATCTTTGGGCATGTGTACAAAATTGTTACATTTGTGACGTTCCACTTCAGTGCTCAAAGATTCAAACTTGTTGTAACTTCTTCTTTGTGTTTCACTAGGTCTTCTTGAATAACCCCTTTGTGTATGGATCTCAAAGTAGTTATTGTTCTTTTTGTTAGCTCTGCAATTTACATCTTTATGTCCAAAATTATTACATGCATAACATAAACCAAAAAATATAGTTTGATACCTAGTAGTTGAAGATCTTCTGAAAGGAGGTGCTTTGATGAATTATTCTTCTTCTTGAGACATGTCTATCTGTTGTCGATTCTGAAATCTGAATCTTCTCGATGGAGGAGTTTCTCTGTAATCTTCCTTGTATATCTTCTTATCCCATTTGATTGTTTCTGCATAGTTTTTTGGATTTGTTTCTTTCTCTTTTTTTTTGGAGGTTGATCCCTTTTTTGTCTGATTGTATCCAAGTCCAAACTTGTCAAGATGAGATTTTTGATTGCTGATAATGTCATCCAGAACTTTTGAGATATTCTGCATATTTTTCTTTTGAATATCCTTTCTTAGTACGACAATCTTTGCTTCCAAGTTTCCAATGATCCTGTCATTTTCTTCTAGTTGTTCCTTGAGTGCTTCTTCAATTATTTTATCTTATTCTATTTCAACCTTCAATTTTGTGATCATTTGTTCTAGTTCTTGAGTGTCTTATTTATTATCTAGTTCTTTTTGTAGTTTATTGTTTTTCTTCTTTTCTCTTCTGATAACTTTTATGACACACATTAGTTCTTCTCGGAAGTCAACTTCTGCCTCTTCAATTTCTTCTTCATATGCTTCTTCATATTTTTATTTGGAGTCTTCTTTATCAGAGTCTTATACTGCCATGAATAGAACTCTTCCTGTTTCACTGTCACTGACTTCATCTTCATCTGATGATGAGATGTCTTCTTTGGTGCAAAAGATTTTCTTGAAAACTTTCTTTGTAGTTCTTTTACCTTTATATGTGTGTTTTCCTTTTGAGTAACCTTCATCATTTCTCTTTTTCTTATGAGGACATGTGTTATAAAAATGACCAATACCATAACAATTAAAACAAATTAAAGGAAGCTTACCTCTATACCTATCGTTGGTTCCCCTGTTCAGTCTTTTGACGAAGTTGGCCACTTCTTCATCATCTTCTAAGATGTCGTTGTTGCTGCTATATTCTTCTTGTTCCTTTTTCTTCTGATTTGATCTTTTGGATGCTTTGAAGGATGCTTCTTTTACATATGGATTTTCCTGTTCAGTTCTCATTTCATATGCTGTGAAGATTCCACGCAGTTCATCCATGCTTATTGAGTTTAGATTCGATCTTTCTTCTAGAGTTGATATCTTAGGGTTGAATCTCATAGGAAAAGATCTTAGTACGTTTTGAACAATTACAGATTCTTCAATTTCTTCTCCCAATCCGATGATTTCCTTCATTTTTTCATCGACTCGTAAGAAGTAGGCTGCAATATTCTCATCTTCCTTCATTTATAGTTGTTCGAACTGACCTCTGTAAGTTTGAAGCTTTGCTTCTTTGACTTTTTTATATCCTTCATAAATATTTTGAAGCTTGTCCCAAATATCTTTAGCGGATTTACAATGTGCAACTTTGTTGAATACCATATGACTAATACCATTCAAAAGTGCATTTGTAGATTTGGAATTATTATCATTGTGTTTCATTTCTTTGTCATTTGTTGGTGGAACTGTTGGTGTTCTGTATCCATCTACAATTGATTGCCAAACTTGAAATCCATGTGCCTGTATATATGTCTTCATCCTTATGCTCCAAAAAACATAATTATATCCATCAAACCGTGGTATTCCATTTTTATACAAGTTGGTACTTTCCATGATCTATCTTTAAGTGGTTAAACTGATTTCTGAAGGAACCTGCTCTGATACCAATTGTTGGATTACTGAGAGGGGGGGTGACTCAGTAATAGCGTAATTATAATCCTTTTTCTTCAAAACTTATATCAATGTAGAAATATTATCCAATAATGAGCAATAAGAAATAAACAATCACACACATACACAGTACACCAGTGTTTTACATGGAAAACTAAATCGAGAGAAAACTACATAATGCTTTTTCTTATATGTATTGAAGAATTACATTCATTGGAAGAACCAACTTCCTTTTTTTTCCAGCTGCAACTGGAAGCAAGCTCCAACCCCCTGGTTTCTCAGGCTACAACCTGAGGGAAGCTCCAACTCCCCATTTTTCTGGACACAACCAAAAGGAGGATACAACCCCCTATGTTCTCTGGTTACAATAAAAAGGTGGCTACAAACGCTTATCCTTTCCCTGTCCAACTGCCCTGAAGTAGAAGTAGAATGATGGAACCATTGTCAACCTGTCATTGTGAGATATATTGTTGTACAAATGTATCAACCTGTACGACTACCCTGCATCCAATCTGTACAACTGCCCTGTAATCAAACTGTACTTGAACTGAACAAGTATTTACAAAAATATAACAGATACACGACCTATAGTGCTGTAGCCCACGTATGTACGCACCCTATATGTTATGCAGCCCACATATGTACGTTCCCTAACTATTATGCATCCTGCGTATCCCTTCCAGAACTAGGGTTTCCTTTCACTTCAAAACTTCTGACCCTCTATAACTTCTTTCACATAGATCCATAATCGTTCACTGTAACTAGACTGTAACTGAACCCTATGCATGCATCCCCATATATAACCTTTACACAAGGTAAGTATGTCTCTCTCTATTCATGTGTCATATAGGTATGTGTAATCATGAAAAGTTATAATATCTCTCACAAGATCTTAGTCATCAATCCCTTTCTGATAATTAGTCTCTCAATGCATCAACAACTTCACAAATACAAGCTCTCAACCATGTACCATAAAAAACCTTATCCATATGACAAGAAATACAAGATGTTCCTCACAAGAAGTATCAATAATAAATATGCCAACACTGTATTTATGTAGATCTGACTTATGTAGAAGATCCCATGTATCCACTAGTCTCTCTAGGGAGAATCCTCAAATATCCACTGCCATTCCTCATGCATACATCAAAATCCAACTATTCATAGAAATAAGACATACCTTTTGAGCCAATGGATGGATCTAATGTGTCTGAGCAATTTAGACCTTCCTGGGAGCTTGATCTTAGAATCTGGAACCTCTACATCATCGTTTTCTCAAGTTTCCATGATTTTACCAACATGTACTCACCCTGTACAAATCCATCCCGCGTACTTACGCTCCCTATACATAGACAACCCGTGTATTGTACACACCCTATACACATACATCTCACGTACGCCTCATAAAATAAGGTTTTCTGTAAATCCGAGAATTATGTCGTCAACCCTTCATGCTACCTCAGACGTTCGCCACTTCAGATGTATCCACAAGTATTTACAAGAATATTTACACAATAAAATAGATATACAAAATGTACAAGTGTGTGTATAATGAGTGAGTTTTTCCTCTTATTTATATCTTCATGTAGCCTTACACTTTCCTTGTTTTAGGGATTCTTCATTTAAAATAATTTCTTTTGCGAAGAACTTTGAACCTTGGGGGCTTCTATAAGACTTATGAGGGGTTCTCCAACTTCATATGGTCATAACTCTCTAACCGTGAGGAATTATGTGACGTTCCATATACCACATGAAACGACATGACACGCACTATCCATCTAGGGCAATTTCCCTGACAAATTCACTGTCCTTCAACTCATTATTGTAGAATTAAGCATGGGTTCTCTTACTACGCAAAGCGTCTTCCTGTGAGAGATTTCACCATAAGAGGACCACTTTGGAGTTCATCCATATTTACTTATTATCAACCAAGATAAGAAAATAATTAGTCATCTTTACATCAAATAATCTTGGGTCCATTACCCAAACTTTTGTGTTGCAGGGCTCTCTTCAAGGGTTGACATCAATGACAACCAACCTTAATCAACAACCTGTTCAAGGGGGAAACCTCCTAATGAGATACACACTCCAAATAAAATACATCTTGAATTCATTACATTGCTTGAATCCCTTTATATATTGCTACCAACCACCTAAGAACATTCTAGAGGATGAACCTTCTAGAAGTGGAACCTTCTAAAAAGTCTTCTTACATTTATTATGTTGACACTAATATATCTAACTTGCATAGTGGGAATTATTTAATAATATAGTGCACCTAGTCCACCTTACATTGACCTCCACTATTATCACTATGTACCCTTTACCTTGCCCCATAAATTTAAAAAATATATATATTTCATAAGCTAATTCACGTCATTTTACATCATACAGTACCTTCAATCATCCCTGCAAGTCAACATATTATTGTTTTCCTATATTTGTATTTCCACTAAGCCACCATGCACTCACCCTCCCTTTAAAAGCAAAGATAGAGACTTTACATTATATAACTTAACTTTGTTAAAAAAATAGATTATTTTTCTTATGTAATTGTCCTTTACTTATGAGACAAAGAAGAATATATAACATACTTTTTAATAGGTAATTCAAGTTTCTAAAAATGATTTCCCACTAAATTTAGATGTTTCTTTATATAGTCAATAATGGATTACTCATTCCACTTGTTTTTAAAACGCTTCTAATAATTTTCATTTACAACTTATTTCATAACATTTTTAAAACATATTATTATACTATGTGTTACTAATATCTATTTACATATCTATTGCATAACATATTTAAAACACACTCATGCAAAAATATTCAGTCAAATATAGTCGTCCAAATGCCATACCATGCTATTTATGGATACTCAAAATAAAAAATAAGAAAACAAAAGGTGGTTACATAAAACATATCTTGCATCCTTCCTTTTTATCATAAAGACTTACTCGGCTTTTTTCTTCATGTGTTTTTATCGATTATAAAAATTTATATACGATTTTTTTTTAAATAAAAATTCAGAACCTTGTATTAATAATGATCAAAAGTTATACAATGATAGGTTTTGTTCACCTGTTCCGTCACAAGAGGGAAACCAGAATAGGCGGCAACAAGCTGTTCAAAAGTTGACATGTGTTCATATGCTCTAGCCTTGCTGGAACTGGAGTGCTTACTCCAAAATTTATAGTTTGTCTGCGAAATAAAAAATATGCAGACTAAATTCTGCAATCTTCCGCTAATTTTGCTAAGGCTAGCTATATACAGCGCTACCATGACTATAGCTATACAAACCTAGTGGGAAAAATTGCTAAAACATCTATCCAATTGCCATGGTTTATTAGATCACCGACTCTCCAACTAGAAAGAAAAAAAAAATGGAACCTGGGGGCTTCAGTCCATTGCTGGGGCTGGATGTCCATGAATAGTGTATGTTGGGGTGAATTGTTGGCTGCACATCGAACATCTAGCGTTTGCTGGAGCATCCAAGAGCGCCTCGAACAAGATGTTCATTCTTTGGCTGATGACATTCTGAGAGTGAAATTGGTCCTCCTGCTTTTGCCTGATCTCAAAGAGGATTTGGAGGTGCTCCTCTACGAGATCGTTGGCAAAGTGATGAGGTTGATCCTCCTCCTCCTTGCCAATTTCCTTGTTTGCCTCTGCATTGAAATCCATGCATGTACCTGTAGGGTTGTCCAGCTGCCAACTTAGAGGGATTTCCTCCTCCACCTTGCAGCTCCCATATCCATAGTACTTGTCACATGGCCTAATCATGGGAGGGGCCAAAAAGTGCAGGTCGAGAGTGTGACGCGCGCCCGGGGGTGGCGTTTCCTCTTTAGCTCCGCTCGGACTGTGCAGCTGTGGTGGAAACAAGGGGAAAGTGAGTCATGGAGGAGGTTGCCTCCATTTTTACCAAGCTAGCTTCTAGGAACTGTAGAGGAGCCGACTGCATCCTCTGGATGGAATGGCGAGAGTGAGCAAAGTGGGAAATAAGTGCACGTTGGGAGGTGGTGAGTTTGTTGGCCCGAGAGAGGGTGCTCTTCTTGCGGGCACCCCTCTTAGACTTCCCATGCTCTTGAGGCATGGTGTGGGGGGTGCGGAGGTGGAGGAGGGACGTTAACAGGAGAATGGGGGAGAGGGGAAGAAGCAGGTTGGAGTGAAGCGAGTCGGAGAGGGGCGCTAACACAGAGAGAATAAGAACAAAATCGTTTACCTGAGATCTGAGGAGAGTGTCCACTGAGAAAAGAGTAATGGTGTGGAGAAAATCCACAAAGAGCCGAGGAGCCAATCTTTAGAGAGCCGAGAGAGCCAATCTCCAGAGAATCGAGCAACAAATCCACGGAGGGCCAAGGAGCAAATCCACTGAGAAATTACACAAGGTGGGAAGTGGGTCAGAATGAGTTGGGTTGCGTCTCTTATCCCCATGGGAGCCAAAGGTGACCTCTACAAGTTCCGTTGAAGTGTGAAGTGATTGTTGCGTCCTTCTGGTATGTCTGGCCTGGCTGGTTTGCTTGCCCAAGAGCCCAGCCAAGAGCACTAGCATTAATCCTCGCATGGTGCAGACCATGGAGGAGTTAATGGGTAGGGGCTGGCGATCGGGGTTAATAACTACCCCGACTACCTTGTTCCAACAGTCTCCCCATTGTTTCCATGTGGCACCCCATCCAGATAAAAATTTATATATGATTAGTATAACTAAGCTTTTAAAATATTTAAAATCTTTGAATCTATTGATATTTATTTATTTTAAATATATTAATTTATTATTAGTAAAAGAATCATCAAAAGACACCATCATCAAATTAGTACACCAACTCTAAAATAAAATAATTATAATTATAATATTTTTATAATTTTTATTAATAATATTAACATAAAAATGTCCCTTAAAATATTTAAATAGTTTAAATATTTAATATGAACATCTTCATTAAACTTTTTAAATATTTAATATGAAAATTTCCCTTAAATTATTAAAAAATATATTCAATAAAATACATAGTAGAATATCCAATGAATCGGAACCTCAACCCATCTTGTAGCGTTCAAACTTATCCTCTGATAAAGCTTTTGACCATGATGGATCGACAAGAAGTCAAGGATTATGATAACAATGTTTTTGAATTGATAGGTTTAAATGTAAGATTAAAACACGAAAAGCATATAAAAATAATATTTCAAACATACTAATCTGCGAAGACTCGGAACGATTCTTCTTTTTGTGTAGAAATCACACAGGTCTCTCATCATGCTAATTGAATTGAATAATTAAAATTAGTATGATATACTGTAGTCTCCTTGGAATGGTCGTAATACGCTCAATGGAGAGGTTGAAATGGCATTTTTAAGAGTAAACTAATGGAGAGGTTGAAAGGACTGAGGCACGCTGATGTTCCTTTCCGTGTGCATGGCGTTAGAGAATGGTATGGTAATTTCTTGAAGGAAGGTTTCAAGGGTTTTTAAACCAAAAAAAAATAATTATGTGAAGAATGGAATGGTAATTGTTTGAGAAAGAATTTATAACCTAAAAAGTATTTTACAATTCATTTTTAAGGTTATGTTAAGTTTAACATTAATTTTAAAAGGAATTTCTAAACTTTAAGGAAGTATATATATATATATATATATATATATATATATATAGTTTTGAAACTATGAAACTATGATTTAAAAAAGAAAAAAATGTTTTTAGCCGAAAGACTACGGCGGATTAAAAAATTCTCGCGTTCAAAAAGAACTCAGTAGAAACGCCAGAAACGCCAGGTGCATGCATGAAGAAACTGTGAACTTTCTAGCCAATCACACAAATAGTGGTTAAATCCCATACAGAAAACAAACCCTTCACATCTCAGTCATGTAACATCTATTGACAAAGGGATGAAGAATAATTATGCCTTTCATATTACTTTCGGGTAGGGTTTGAACCTGTATTCACGAAAACAATTCCAAAGGAGAATCCACATGAGATAGAAAATGAAACGAATGAAACGCCCTGACAGAATGAGGTAGAGAATAAAAAATGAAACACACTGATAACTGAGTCACATAATGAAACTCGTGAATAGTTGAAGAATTTCAAAAATTAATCATTTAAACGTGGTAATCATATGATGTTACACTAATTTCTTAATATGATTAGGTAAATGTTGCATTTATAAATGCAAAGAAATTATCAACAATAAATCTGACTTATTGATTTTGGATGACCACTAAGAATATTTGAGCTTAACTTGATTATTTACCCGGAAAATTACTCCATATTTTATTTATATTTTGAAACATATAAATAAATAAAGCAGATGAGAAATTGTGGGCTTTAAGCGTTGATTGGTTGGTTGTCAGAGTTAACCTAGTAACCTGGTTGGACTTTAAGCGTTGATTGGTTGCTTGGTGGGCTACCGATTAATCGGAGAGCCCATACTAACCTGCAGAGTATTGGCTCTCCACCGGTTGAGCTACTGTATCGGAGAGCCCGTACTGGCCTGCAGAGATAGAGCACAATTTCCATCAGCTGATCACTTTAGGTTCAGAACCAATCAATCAAAATGGCAGAAACAGAGGAGTGCCCGGTCGGGTGTTCTGATTTGCCCACGCATTTAAAAGAGAAAACATTGTCATGCTTGCCACTTGAATCCCTATGCAGATTGCGCAGCGTGTGCAAGGAATGGAATGCCCTTTTCACTTCGACCAAATTCATAACTGCTTTATGGAAGGAAGAGCCTCGACCCAACAAGATCTCATGCCTAATAATGAAAGAGTTACGGTTGATAAAAAAACTCAGCAGATAATGAAACTTTAACTGAGTCAGTCAATGAAATTTTGAAGAATTCCAAAAGTTAATCATTTAAACGTGGCAAACTTTAACTGAGTCAGTTAATGAAATTTTGAAGAATTCCAAAAGTTAATCATTTAAAAGTGGCAATCATATGATGTTACAGTAATTTTTTAATATGATTAGGTAAATGTTAAAAAGTAAACAGGTTAACGGATGCATTTATAAATGCAAAGAAGTTATCAACAATAAATCTGATCCATTGATTTTGGAGGACGACTAAGAATATGCCAGCATCTTCAATGCATAACCATCAGATTAGAATTTAAGATTAAAAGATCATTAATTGTGCCCATCTCCAATAGATATAGGCCTTGGCGTAATTAAATTGCTTTATTATATAAAAATCAATTTTGAAAAATCAAATACCTAAGCTTAGCAAAGTTTGACCCACATTCTATAACTCACTCACTGATAAACCTGTCAAGTCTGAACAATCACAGCCAAATCAGCAGAGAAAGGAAGGTTGTTTTTTCTTAATAGATATAGGCCAAAGCATGGAGAAAGGGGCAGAGGAACTCCAGCTACTCGGCTCCTTTGGAATCGTGAGAGAGGTCTTCAACATCCTCCGCTCCTCCTGCACCA
>ML876263.1:0-10559 GCA_009831015.1 Picea engelmannii
TAAGTCTATCAAAGAACTCTTCGAGGCCGTCACTCGAACCCCGAAGTTCCAAAACTCTTAAACTTTGGAGTGAAATGGCGGAAGGAAGGGAAGCAAACTGGCAATTGCACAAGCGAAGCCATACCAGATTTCCGGACATCCCCTAATATCTATGTTATGAGTGAGTTGAGGCGGACTCTGACCGTTTGGGATGCGGATACCTCGGATCCGACAGAAATTCGATCCCTCTTGGAAAAGCACATTCAAATATAGAATAAGTTTTGCCTTGCAACCAAATTCAATGTAGGTTAACTCTGGAGCAAACAGCTAACAGCAAACAGAAACATATCAGTTTTTTAGTTTTTTAGGCGAAAAAAAAAATTAAATAAATAAATTAAATTAAAAAATGGGCTTGAATCTGGTCAGATTTTCAGTCTTAGTTTTAGTCGTCCTTCTAGATTTTGAAGATGCTAGCATATTCTTAGTCGTCCTTCCAAATCAATGAACCAGATATCATGTTCATAACTATCTAGCATTTTTAAAAGCTTCCGTTAACGTATTTACTTTTTAACATTTACTTAATATAATTAAGAAATTAGTGTGTGATCTAATTGCCACTTTCAAATGATTAACAAACTTAATTGAAATTACAACTTTACTCCACTATGAACTTTTTATCATTTTACACTATTAGATTTACATTTGTTTCATATTCTTCGTTTGTATTCCAAAAATAGTGACTAGAACACTACTTCTGTTAGAAGGAAGAGACACCACATAGAAAACTAAGATAATACTAAACGAGGAAGGGATCTAGTTGTTTTTCATCTACACAAGAATTGAATACAGCGACCTAGTATGAAATCCAAAGGATTTCTGAGTGCTAGCACGGATTGTTTTACCAACCTTAAGCCTTTCCCCGTTCACCAACAGCTAATTAGGAGCTGTGCAAGTTTAGTACATTCAAATACAGAGTAAGTTTTGCCTTATAACCAAATTCAATATTTATTTATTTAGTATGTTCAAATACATAATAAGTTTTTCCTTGCAACCAAATTCAATGTTTATTTATTTAGTTTAATAATGATAAAGTAATAGATATGATATATGCTGAAATATATATTGTTTAATTTAAATTTTAATGATTAATTAAAAGGATTATGAATTAAAAATAAAATTTATTATATTTTAAATTGAAAAATCATGACATTATTACCTTCTTCCTATAACAATATAATTTATTATTTTGCTATCAATTTTAAATCAAAAAATATAATTTTTAACTTTTATAAAATTTATTACTTTAACTGTAAATTTATTACTTTCTCTTCATTCCCCATAGCCTCGTAGCTCCATTTTAGTGTGTTTATTACATTGCCCATTTCTGGCAGTGGCACACCTTGATGGAACTTTTCCAACTGATGTTTTCAATACGTTTGATCATGTTTGCTAGCTGCAAACTGCTCTCCCAGAATTTTCAGGTATAAAGGTAAGCCCCCACAAGTTTTTCAGAACTCTTCAACCAAATCCTCGTATCCTTCAAACGGTTTTGGTTGAAAGAAAGCATGACAGCAAAAGAGCTCTTGGGCATGCTTTCTTTTCAATGGCTTTATATCATGTAACACAGAGCTATAATTTTTTCTTTTAAGAGTTACATGTTCAAATCTAAGAGTGGTAGGGTTTGTATATCTCATTAGACTTTATCAATAAAATTGTTTGGAGGAGAGGTCTCATACACCAATTTGGTGTCTGGTTTAACAGTAATCTTAAAAATAAATTATTATTATTATTAATATAACTTAGTATCTTCAATGTAGCCCTTCATTATATCCTCATTGAGAGAGGTTATCAAGGTGAGACTTTCAAATCCCAGGACATCGATAAATACTAGACTATTTATTTGGAACCTTTAACCCTCCTACACTATTTCTTAGAATACTCTTACCCTCTTTTGTATTCGTAATGTCCTTGTCAATTGTTGGTGACATGGATCCCTAGCTAGATTTTGTTAATCTCCCCTGCCATCATTCCTCAACTACTCTCCAACTATCGCATTTAATTTTTCTTCCCTCCTTCTACATTTTTCTACATTCTTCTTCTATGTATCTAGATTTTTCTTCTTGCTAGTGTATTCGAGAAGCTTCTGTCTCTTAAAAAAAAAGACTTTGTTTTGAAAAGACTCTGGATACTTTGTTTTGGGGTGAATGTTTGAATCAAAGAGCAGGCATTATTAAAACTCTGTTTTATTTTAATTACATAGCTATAAATTGTTATTGGGTTTTTTCCTCTTTTTCTGTAGGAATTGGGCATTTTGTTGATGATGTCCAAAAACTTGAAGCTGTAGAAGTTGATGTTGAAGGGGATTCAAAAGAATATATGAGTATTGAAGAATGACAAAGCTATAGACTTAACAAGGGTATGGAAGGTTGGAGAAAGCAAGTAGCTGATGTTTTTTTTGGAGACTTTATTGCTGAGTACAGAGGAGGCATTAACCTATTGCAAAAGTTGTTGCAAAGAGATTGCAGATCTCAAAAGGGGCAGAAATTTAGGGGTTTCAATCATACAAATGGTCTAACATAGATTGGAAAAGGAAATAGAGGAATAACAGTAAAAAGAGGCAAACTTTATTTTAAAAAAATCATGGCAGGAGCAAGTGGAAACATTTTACTGTTAAAATTTTAATCATAAGTTAGTTAGTTTACCTAACTGTTATACAGTTACATGAAAATTATGGTCTTCTTGTATTATATATGTACGTCTATGTACATCATTATTTGAAGCATTGATGAATATAGAGTATGCCTTTTCTGCCAATATTTATTTATCTCTGTTCATCATGGTTTATGGATTGCTTGAGTTATTTCCATTATGTTTTTGTTGTTTTCTTCATTATGAATATAACAGTGGTATCAGAGCATTGTGATGCCTATGGCCTGTGAAGAAGTTCCTACTTAGAGGAGTGAGAGTTGTTGAGTCGTCCAACATCCAACAAAAAATATTGCATGCCTTGGAGAAGAGATCAGATCTATCTCGAAGAAAGGTCACCAGGTTTCCTGAGAACTGATCCATGGTTGCAGTAGCAGATTGCAGAAGAATTTGGACGCGGAAGAAAGGAAAGAACGATCCTTGTGTTGGAAGAAGGCACTAGTAAGCGTTTTTGTTGAAAAAAGAACATACATCGACGAAGAATAAGCCATGCCAGCAAGTGCAATATCAGACGCATATTTATTGTGCGAAAACCTGAATTAAGGGTTGGAATCAATGCCTCTCCTAAAGACGGAGGTGAGCCAGCAGTTCGAGTAGTCATGCCTTTGGATTCTTCCATTCCATTTGCTTCACTGTTTGATCCATGAGAATCTCGCCTTTGGAATTTCAATCCTGGATAAAATTATTCCACACAACCGTAAAAATGGGTGTGGATCATATCAATCGCACGGGAAGACTAAATTTATGAGTGAAGGCTTTCAATTGAAGGAGGAAGAGCATCAAAGTAAAACCCTAGTTGTTTAGCCACATGAGAATCGTGGATTGTTTGGAAAAAGCAGAACTAGGAGTTTTCCAAAACCCTAGTAGTTGCAATAAAAATATTTCAGAGTTGTTGTTGTATATGCTTGTGCATTGTCAGAACATCATTTTGATATTCAATATGATGACAACGCCAGGTGTGTGGGTATTTGCAGACGCAAGAGAAGATAAAATTAAACAGAGAAGAAGAGCATCATTACACAAATTTTAAACTAGGATTTCAACTCTCATCCATTGTTGGCGGCCGTAACTGATTCTTTCAATTGACATTGGCGGACCCAAGTTTTTCCTCTTTCAATTTTGGTGCTAAATTCAATTCGCACCTCAGATTATTTAAACTGTTTTAAGCTCTATTTTTTAATCTCACGACGTCATTACCCTCTCGGATTCGAACAGAGGAACACGGTCTAGCCGTGATAAAAGGCTTTCTCCAGATGGATTCCTCCATGAATTCTTGTGTTGCATGTTAGGATCCTGCGAACGTTGTTCTCGATGCAAGATCGACATGATGGGGAGTTCGCCAATAGCTAAAGATGTGTGTGGATCTATGCAGTGGATGAGGATTGTGTTTCAAATCCTGAAGAAGGACGTGCATCCATTGCAAAAGGAAGCGCCTTGACTTGGTAAAGCTAGAACTTAATGTATCTATGTTTCATTTTTATTAGATTTTTCAGAATTATTTTTGAAAGATATTTGTAAAGTTTTTTTAAAAAGATGACCCTATAGTCTTTAGGGTTAAGACTTTGATTGCATGGGCTTGGTGTTACAACGCTCAAGGGTATAGTGTTAAAACTAAGTGATCAGCAATTTAAAGAGTGTTTGTAAAGGTGTTATAAGGGGTTTTTTAAAACTGTGTAAAAGGAGTTATAGGATCATCCTACATAATCAAATTGTATATTAGTCTTTGCATCCTTGACCCACCCAAAATTGAATAAGGGGGTTTTACAATCTTTGTGTGCATCTAAGTCATTGGACATCTCTCTTCCATATTCTGCATATAATGGTGAGAATTGAAGAATTATTTACAATATTGCACACATTAGTTAACTCAACTACGGAATCTACAATTGCAATAAACAAGTGCACTCTCGGTACAATGATTACTTGTTTACAAGTAACGCACACGAATATTGATATGTTCAAACTTCAAAACCGAATGTTATCTAATGAGTTAAGTTTGCTTCGACATCAACAATGTGATTTCAACAAACAAGATGACATCAAGGATGAGAATAATGAAGACGCTCAGTTGACTGGTGATGAAGGTCATAAACATGAACATGCGTTGGATGAAGTCCCTATGTCATAAAAAGTTGTGTATAAATGTATTGTTCGACCATGGGAAGAATTATGATTTAAACGAAACCGATATGAACTAGGATATGTACAGGATGTTGACAACCTTTTTCATATTCCTAATTATAGCGAACCTGTTTTCTTTGTGAGTGGAGGTTTTTTGAATGATGATCAAAAGACAGAGCTTGAGGAACAGGTACAGGATATTGTTGATGAAGATGTTGTTACAAATATTCTAGATCATGATAATAAGTCGGATAAAGAACCCATGCAGTGCAAACACTATCATTGGTTTGGCTATGATAAGTCAAACTGTTTTGATCTTCACCCATGCAAATTTTGTGGGAAGACAAATCACTCCTCAGTAAGGTGTCAAAAAAGCAAGCGGAAACAAATTCATTTTGAATGGTTAGGGAATTGGAATTGGCGTTTGGAAGCCAATTTATTGGAAAAGTCTTATCGTCGGATTTATACACAAGTACAGTTGTACTTGATTGGAGATATTTTTACAGTTGATGGACATGAATGTTTTTCAAGATTTGATGATTTAGGGTATGATTAGGGCCCAGTTGATGTAGTATTCTGAGTTGAAGATCGAGTCTTTAAACTCCCCTGGAAGATAGTTTGATGTGTTGGATCTCTTCTTGGCCATACTTGCGAATGGCGTTCAAGGGAATTGGAACCACTTGTACCAGACAGTTTGATGTGTTGGATCTCTTCTTGGCGATACTTGCGAATGACGACCACTTGTCCCTGGCAGGGGGGAAATCTAGTTGAGTCTGGTTCCAAGTTTGATTTAGAGCCTGTGAACAGATGATCAAGTATTCAACCTAGTTCTTGGTATGCATTCTTGTTCCTGAACATATTGTTGTTGATATGGTTTGTGGTCAGCTTAAAACCACCAATTGAGAAGAAGACATGAATTTTTTCTTGTTACATTTTCAGATTTTTTGAGCCTTGAGCTCTTGTTATTTTATGGTCAACTTAAAACCATGCCATTTAGTAGAAGACATCATCTTTTGCTAGGCATTTGGTTTGTGGTCATCCTGAAACCACCAAATTGGTTTGTGGTCTTCCCGAAACCACCAAATGAGTTTGTGGTCAACCTTAAACAACCAAATTAGTAGAAGACATCATCTTCTGCTAGTTTTTTCAGAGTTCAGAGAGCATCTTCAACCAACCCTCTGAATATTCACTTGACACATTGTTGATTGTCAAGTAGTGGCAGTTGTTCAGGAAAGAAAAAACTTATGATTAAGGGGGGATGTTAAAACTCTAATCATAAGTTAGTTAGTTTACCTAAATGTTATACAGTTACATGACAGTTATGGTCTTCTTGTATTATATATGTACGTCTATGTGCATGATTATTTGAAGCATTGATGAATATAGAGTATGCCTTTTCTGCAAGTATTTATTCATCTCTGTTCATCATGGTTTATTGATTGCTTGAGTTATTTCCATTATGTTTCTGTTGTTTTCTTCATTATGAATCTAACATTTACAACCCTAGATTCCAATTTTTAAGGGAAAAAATTATGACTATTGAAGTATAAAAATGAAAACCCTGTTTTGTTTCGAGGATGTTTGGGATTTGGTTGAAAATGGGTTTCCTGAAGCAGTAGATTAGCAAGCTTATCAGGCTCTTTCACAAGCTGAGAAGGATTTGTTGAAGGAAAATAATAAGAAGGATTCCAAAGCATTGTTTTTTTATTCAACAAGAAATGGAGGAATCAATTTTTCCTAAAGTAGGAGCTGCTACAAGATCAAAACAGGCATGGGAAAGTTTGCAAACAACATACCAAGGCACACGCAAGGTAAAAACAACAAAATTACAAATTCTTAGAAGGGATTTTGAAAACTTGCAAATGAAAGATACATATTCAATAGATTCATTCTTAGATCATATGGAGAAACCGTTGGATATCAAAAGGTTGTAGAGAAAATACATAGAAGCTTACCTACAAAGTTTGATCCAGTTGTAATAGCCATTGAGGAATCCAAAGATCTCACTCAACTATCAGTAGATGAATTAATGGGATCACTCTTATCACATGAGCAAAGATTAAATCGAAGAGGGACATCATCATTGAAGAATGAATTCAAGACTCAACTTTCATTTCGCAGGACAAGAGGGAGATCAAATTACAACAGAGGTAGAGGGCGTTTTACACCAAGAGGAGGAAGAGAAAATACACAATTTGAAAGCAGAAGACCAACATCAAGCCCACATGCTCATTCTACACTAACAAGAGGAAGAGAGAGAAACCATTCTCATAGTCATCATCAAGAAAAAAGGTATGATAAATCCAACATCCAATGCCATTATTGCAATAAATTTGGGAATTTTGCATCAGAATGTAGGAAAAAGCAATATGACATGAATAAGCAAAAGGCACATTTACAAATGAAAAACAGCCTAATAGTGGTGAAGAAAACACCATATTGATAACATGCAATGTAGCACAAGAGAGTTCCAAAGAAGTATGGTTCCTAGATAGTAGTTGTAGTAATCACATGAGTGGAAGTAAGGAGATGTTTGCAACAATGGATGATTCAATAAAATCAAAAGTACAATTGGGGAATGATCACCGAGTTTCAGTCATGGAAAAATGGTCAATTAACATAAGAACTAAGCAAGGTGAGGAGAATCATATTTCAGGTGTATATTATGTTCCTGGACTACAACACAATCTCATAAGAATTGGACAACTAGTGCAAAAATGATATAGAATATACTTTGAAAATGGTGAATATGTGATTTTAGACAAGAACCCAAACAATAGGCTGATTGCAAAAGTTGAAATGACAAAAAATAGGATGTTTCCACTTAGAATTCAAAGTGAACTATTCTTAGAGCCACAAGGATTGTAAAAGGTTGTTGAGTTAGATTTTAAAACTTCATACAAAAATAAATCTTGGCTATGGCATTTAAGACATGGACATTTAAACTTGAAAGGGTTACAACTGTTCTATAAGAAAAGAATGGTATATGGATTGCCACCAATAAAGCCACTTAAAACAACATGTGAGAGTTGCATATTGGCAAAGCAACATAGGGAAACATTTCCATTTGGGGAGTTTTATAGGGAAAAACATCCACTTGAGATAGTCCATTCAGATCTTTGTGGACCTATGCAAACACCATCCATAAGTGGAAGACTTTATTTTTTATTTATTGATGATGACATTTATTGATGATTTCGTATCCTTCAAAGGGTTTTGGTTGAAGGAAAGCATGACGGCAAAAGAGCTCCTGGGCATGTTTTCTCTTCAATGGGTTTACATCATGCAACAAAGTATTTGCCATAGAGCCATAATGTGACTTAGTATCTTCAATGTAACCCTCGAGTATATCCTTATTGCGAGATGTTATCAAGATGAGACTTTCAGATCCCAGGGCATCGATAACTAATAGAGTATTTATTTGTTGAACATCATCAGCATCATCTAGAGCAATCAGAATGTTTAACCCTCCTACACTACTTCTTAAAGTACTCTTGCCCTCTTCTGTATTCGTAATGTCCCTGTCAATACCCACCAGATCACGAAGGAGCTGCCGCTGCAAACATGTCAGATCGGCGCTTTCTCTGACGCTAGACAAATAACAAGACCTCTAAAAAGTTGATCGTTGCATGTTGAAAATATGTTTAGCCAGCGTTGATTTCCCTACTTCGCCTGGTCCCCCGATCCCTATCACCTTCATGCCGCTTTCTTTCAGTAATTTAGTTTGTAAATCCTCTGAGGCCTCTTCTAGTCCAATTGGGTATTTAGCTACTTCTAACGGGCCCTTTTTCACCTTTATTAATCTAATTTTCAAAATTTTCTCAAAAAACTTGTTATAGTAGGATTTTATCCCTTCAGAATTTGAACTTGTAATTTTTTAAGAGGAAACAAAAGTTCTTAACCATTAGACCCAATTGATATATGATAGATAAGTAAAGTGTATAACTATAATATGTAGCAATTTGATTTATGATAGAAAAAACAAAAGTTCTTAACCATTAGACCCAATTGATATATGAATGATAAGTAAAGTGTATAACTATAATATGTAGAAATTTGATTTATGATAGAGAAAACAAAAGTTCTTAACTATTAGACTCAATTGATATATGATAGATAAGTAAAGTGTATAACTATAATATGTAGCAATTTGATTTATGATAGAGAAGTGAAGTATGTAGCCTTAACAATTAAGTTGATTGAATGAATTTTTTGCATCTTTTTGGAGATTATAGGTCATGCCATAAAGTTGAGTGAAGACCTTTGGGATTACTTACTGTTAAAAGTAGATCATAATTTATATCATCAAATCTAGTGAAGTCTAATCTAGTGAAGTCTGTTATTGTAATTGAAAAATAAAAAATGGTAAACTGGATCATAAGTCACAATATTAAATCCAATCTTTTTGGGATTACCAGCTATTCAGTGAAGTCCCTTGGGATTATCAACGGTTATTGTGACTAAAAAAATGTAAAGTAGGTCAAGTCATGGGATCAAATCCAGTGAAATCCCTTCGGATTAACTGCTACCATTGTAATTAAAAGACCATTGTAATTAAAAGAAAGGAAAAAAAAATGTCTCAAAGAATATCATTGTGACTAAAAGTCATAAACACATAAGCAAAGTAGATGATAAAGAAGAGGATCAAATCCAATGAAATCCCTTGAAATTACTGGCTGGTTGCCTTGGGATTACTGGCTGGCTATCATTTTGATTAGAAAGAAAAAATAAATTTAGTGAAGTCTCTTCGGATTAATCACTGCCATTGTAACTAAAAGAAATAAAATGAATTTATCATAGACCACTAAATCACCAAATCAAATCCAGTAAAGTCTTCTAATTGTAATTTAGAGAAAGAAAAAAAAAAAAAAAATCATAGGTTATTAGATCAAATAGTAAAGTACCTTGGAATTACCAGCTGCTATTGTCACTTGAAAGAAAAAAAAAAAATTTAAATAAATCATATGATTAAATCCAACTAAGTCTTTGTTATTATAAAATGTAGTTATAATTACAAAAAAAAAATCACTATATCAAATTTTTTTAAATCAAAATAGATCATAGATCATAGATCACATAATCAATCCCAATAAAGTGTCTTCAAGATTACTGACTATCCCATGTGCTTACCGACTGCCAGTGTGACTAAAAGAAAAAAAGAGAAGTCATATTTACCTTTCACTATTGAAAACGAGACCAGAAATATGTGAGACTTCTTTAAGTGCTTCGTTCCATCTCTCCATCACTTCCATGGAGTCTTTGCCTTTGCGTTTGTGTTCTTCAAAGGCTTCCCTGTCAATGTCTCGAAGATAAGAAGGTTCAACGTCATAAAAGACAGGTATAATTGTGTGCTCATGGGATAACCTCAAAATCCAACACAGCTCTTCCAAGCACCAACGTGATTCAGCGTAACGCTTTGAAAAAATTGCAATGTGAACAGAAGCACTGTGAATGGCTCTTCGGATTGCAGTGGAGAGAGTTTCTACTTGGAAATAATGGAGATGTTAACTAGTTGATTAGCTTCAGTAATAAACGCGTGTTGTAAGCGCCAGTTAGCTTAGTTAAGAGTCAGTTCTCTGGTTGTCTTTTGGTTTGCATGTAGCCGACTCAGGAGAGTCTTTTCCTATATAAGGATGTAATCCGTCTTCGTTTAATATCAAGAAGTGAGCGTAGCCTCACCGTGTGTGTTTGCCCCGTATATTTTATCTTGGTATCAGAGCCGCGAGGAGAAGGTGCGGAAATTGGAGAGGTTC
>ML876266.1:0-15166 GCA_009831015.1 Picea engelmannii
TGTTCTTTGTGTTCATTGTGGTGATGACTTGTTGATGATATATTGCTGATATATGTTGCTGATATGTGCTCACATATAACTGGTTATAAATGACAACAATGGGTAATGAATAAATGTTGAATGCTAATTGATGAGTTTTTGTGGAAGAGGGAAGTTTTGGGAAAAAGAGCCCCACACTCATTCACCCCCCTCTAAGTGTGGTAGGTGTGTCCAACAGTTGCTGCAACTGCATCTACATATTGTAAGTTCCTTGTAATGTTATCATTAATATATGCTTGGCCTATTTCCTCCAATTTTGTGTATGGTTGCATATACTTGTCTATTGTTGATAAATTTAGTTTAAGCTAATCTTGGTAGAGTAGGAAGTCTACGTTGTCTATTGGATTGCAGATATCATTAAGGAGCTTGGAGATCAAGTTCAACCTAGATTAAGTGAGGACAAGATTTAGAAAAAGGTACATCATACTTTCTTCATATTTTCCCTTTGACTAGTTTAACTACATTTAAAGGAATGTTATGTCCAATGTTAGCATATTTTTGTTTTGGTAATAGGGGTTAGGATCCAAGAGGATATTCACTTGTCTACAGGGGAATTTTCCTACAACATAAATTGGAAACTCCATTGGGGATCAACATTGATTTGTATTTCCTTGGATCATCCCTACCTTTTTCCCACCTTTTATATCATTTTCATTGTTTGTTCATGATCCATTACCTTTCTCCCATCTTCATTAGCATTTTCACCAATTTCTGTGAATTCTGGGTGAGTTTTTCTGAGTTTTTTGGCTCTATTTTGAATTTTTGGGAAGGGTAGCGCTCCCTTGTAGTGAATCACAGAGTGTCGATCTCTAATCGACACTCCCCTACAGTTCTTTATAGAGAGATATAACACTTTGGGCCCTTGAGTCAGGGAGCACTACTCTCTTTCTTGGAGGTTTTCTACCTTTTTTTGCTCATATTTTTGCAGTTTGTTTTGCAGAGGTCTTTTCCAAGAGTTTGTATTTTGGTTTGTGGATTTGTTTGGGTTCAGGTTTGGTACTTATCACTTCCTATTGTCTTGAATTGAGCTTGAAACTTTTTTAGAATTGTGAAATTTCTCTATCTTGCTGCTTGTTTTGTTGGGACAGTTTGAGTGATTTCTCTTTCTCTGTGTATTTTCTTGGATTCTTCTTTGAACTTTCTTGTGTTCCTCGAATGCTTGTTCATTGTCGAATCCTTGAATGATTTCTTTTTTGAATAGGTTATCTCCTACTTGTTTTCTTTCAATTCTCATTGCTTTGTGTGCATGCTTTGTTTGAAGCCCTTTTTGCTTCATGTCTTTTGCATCTGTATCTGACTCTTTATTTTAATTGAAAGTAGTGGAGCATGAAAGGATTTTCATTTAATTTCTTTATACATTAGAATCAAACAAAGAAACATAGTTGCATTCTTTTTGTTGGGTAGTGTAGATAACTAGGTTGCATTTGGGAATTGGGTGTTTTTTGTTGAAGAAAATTGAACCTCTTCTCCATCCCGTATGTAGGATTCATTGAAGAAAAATATTTTCATCTCATTTTTTTCATTCTTTTGGAGTTGAGTCTTAACATCATCAGTTTCACTTTTGCACCCTTCGGTAAAAAACATACCTAAAATGAAGCTCTTATAAAATTGATCATACATTTTTATATTTTCTGGTAGCGAACCTACATTAACAAGTGTAGGGATTTGGAATAGGTTGCGAGGATAACTTTCCAAATCCACCAGACAAACATATAATCTTGTGCTAGGGAGTGGTAAATCCAATTGCTCGTATAAGCATAGCTGGGATCCCTCTCTCACATAGGGGTTAGCATGAGGTCGCTTTCGAGAGAGAAACATAGATTATCCCTTCGAGGCTTAACCGTTAGTATTAGTCCGATTGTATTTTCGAGGTTCTTCTTGAGGTCCAACTGTTTTCATTTGGTCTCTGTGCTTCGTGAATTCCAAATCCGTTCGGGGTCCTCTGGAGTTCTACCGATCCACTTGTCCTCAATTCTCTTGAAGGATTTCAGATTTGTTATCCTACCCATACGTTCAAACTCGACTGTCGACTGTACCTGCCCAGAGGATGACTTCGAGCTGGTGCCCTTAGTAGCCATAATATTTAGGTTACTTACCCAAGGTGACGATGAAGGGAAGTATTCACTGTACATGGAACATATGTTCGTTAAACTCACTCGGGCTCCTTGGAGGGTAAATCCATGATTATTGTGTGGAAGATTGCACCAAGGCATAAGTTCATTAAGCAGATCACCAACACAACTAATCAACCTGCTACACCCCAACCCCTTCCTATATTTATCTCATGATGTTGGATTTCATCACCAACTAGTGGTTTCATTGTGGAAAGGTTTGTTTGATTGTTTTCTTCTTAGATTTGCAGCATGTGTTGTTTGTTTTCTTTAGTGGAACTTAGGTCAAGTCAGCATCAATGGAATCAACTCCTGGGAGTACGAACACATGAACCCCTTTTCCTAGGGAACCTTTTGCATTTCCTTCTTTCAGAAACGTTGGTCCTCTGTGCATTGCCACACTGAGTCTTCCAGGACTCACGATCAGATTACCAGTTTGGTTGTTCCCCACTCCAATGATCTCGAATCTTCCCAGTGCTTCAGATGTAAGCACACCACCCACACATCAAGCTCATGTCGACCTTTCGCCTTCTTCACCTATAAGGTCTCCTTCCCTTTCTCCATATTCACCTAGTGAAATCTCTAAAGCGAGTAGCTAGGTTGATAATAATAATAAGAAGAAAAACTAGAAAGGGACCAAGCCTCCAACCACATCAAATCATGTTGGATCCAAGAAACCAACTACGGTTAATCATAATGGGAGTGTTTATAAAGTCGACAATATTAAAATGAACAATCCTAAACCCAAATTCCCTTGTAGTATTTGTAAGGGTGACCACTTTCTGAGGGATTGCCCTGGTCTCCCCAAGGTCTTGGAAATGTGGTCTTCCACATCATCAGACCCTGCTCGAGATGCTGGTGATACCCTATCATCTAGTGACATTGAGGTTGGTACGAAGAAGATAAATCAAATTTCCTTGATTGTTATGTGAAGGTGATAATTACTCTCACCTTTGCCCTCGTATGGACGAGGATTATTACCTTTTGGAAAAGATTCAACTTCCAAATATTTATCATGATATTTCTCCCAAACCATTATTAGTTGATGGACTAGTCAATATGGTTCCACCCCAGTTAGTCTGATTGATCAGGTGGTCAATATGGTTTCATCCTTGGTTGAACCAAAAATCTAAGTGACTGATCCAGTTTCATCATTGATCAACCCCACTCTTCATATGAAAAGTGAAAACCAAGTGAATGATCTAGTTCTGTCATCAGTCAGTGCCACTCTTCATCTGAAGAGTGCCAAAGTGGTTGATCCAGTTCTGTCATCGATCAATCCCACTCCTCCTCTGAAGAGTGCCAAAGTGGTTGATCTGGTTCCATTACCGATTGATCCCACTCTTCATCTGAAGAGTGCCAAAGTGGTCGATCCAGTTCCATACCTGATTGATCCTACTCCTCCCTTGAAGAGTGACAAAGTGGTCAATCCGGTTTCACCATCGGTCGATCCCAATCCTCCTCTGAAGAATGCCAAAGTGGTCGATCTGGTTCCACCATCGGTCGATCCCACTCCTCCCCTAAAGAGTGCAACCAAAGTGGTCGATCCAGCTCCACCACCAGTCGATCCCACTCCTCATTCAAAGAGTGAGGATGTCACTCAAGTCTACCTCGTTAATACTGATTCACCCGGACAAGGGGGAAATCCACCCGTCCTGATGGCACCCCCTTCAAGCAATCAAATGATTTCTATTAATTTGAATCATTTGAAAGAACCCGTATTCCCTCTTACGTGCCTTTCCAAATCACCATGAAGGTTTGTGATAGGAATATTCCTAACACTGTAATATATTAAGGTGCTTCTATTAGCATCTTATTCACTAATTCTTGGCAAAATTTTGGTTCCCTACAACTTGCACCTGTGACTTAGAATCTATTGACCTTTGAAAGAAAGGCTAGTCAACCTTTAGGGATCCTTCCTCAGTTTCTGGTTACTTTGGGAGGAAAAATGGTCTACGTCGATGTGATGGTAGTTCACGACCGCTTGGACTTTAACTTGCTCATTGGGTGAGACTATGTATACATTATGAGGGATTTTGTGTCCACTCTCTTTCGATTGATGTGTTTCCCTCAAAACAGAAACATATTAACGATCGACCAACTTTCAATCATTGACCCTCATCTGATGGTCAACCATCCACTTTTCCTCAATGCTCCATACATACCAGTGATGTTTGCCCCACCGTAGGTCAATTATGTAAAAACATGCCCCATGCATTCAATCCCGCATGAGAGGGAGTCTCTCCCTTCTCCTGACTTAGATCCGATAGTTGACATGGTCATATCTTCAATAGGGATATTAGAGCCAGATCTCCCTACCCTTATCGAGGTTGTCGACATGTTTTCCTTCCATAGTGTTTTTCTTCCATCTAGCGAAGATCTCTTGGAAGCCATGATTGACGTTTGTCCTTTGACATGTATTCCTTCTAGAGCATTATCCTCTTGGAATCCATGATCAAGAAGAAGCCATGAGAATATATTTCCTCTCTGTAGCAAGCTCATTAAAAAATGAAACAAAAATCTGGGGATTGAACCTAGATCCATGAGCATAGGTTTTCTTCTCTGTGGCAAGCTCGTTAAAAAATGAAACTGAGGTTTTGAGCATAGTTCTTTTCCTGTGTCAAGCTCATTAAAACATGAAACATTCACCTCTCCTGTTGAGTCGATTCTTTCGCTAGATCTCGTAGATATTGAGTCGAGTCTTTAGCTAGATCTCCTAGATGTCGAGTCGAGTCTTTTGTTAGGTGTCATATTTTAACCTTCATTTCATCCAATCTTATCCTTTTTCTCCATCTAGTACATAAATTGGTGACAACCTCAAAGTCGACGAATGAAATGAATCTTGGGGGGGGCATATCTCTAGCCTTTGATTATCATTATGGATTTAAGCCTCTATCTTTGCAAGCTGGGGGCAGAGTATCAACCATCCATGGGTATCCCTACCTTTGGAAATTACGTTGGGAAATTACAAGAATAGTTTAATTTTGTTTCAAGATTGTGTAAAAATGAAACCAATACTGAGCTTAGTATTTTTTCCTTCTCGTGCTCGTAAATACATGAGAATGTAACCAAGCAAATTTTTATCATTTTTTCGGACTCGTAAAGGTTATACGAAAAAGGAACCCCCTGGAGTCTCCTTTAATCTTTTTTTCAGACTCTCTAAACATGAAAATATTGTCGAGTGATCTTCATTCCTTTCACACTCGTTAAAAGGTTTGAAAGGGAATCTTTCGAGTGGTAGTTTATCGCTTTTTTGGCCTCGCGAGACTAAAATTACGAAAAAAGGACAATCCTGGAGTCTCCTTTAAGTTCTTTTCAGACTCTCTAAACATGAAAAACCACGAAGTTTTCCTTCTCTGGACTCGCTGATGGGTGTTATATATGCACTAAAAACACAGTAAAAACCCTCAATTAGATGGTCAACCCGGGGTAAGTAAACTTAGAGTTGTAGCAAAATATATGCCAAAGGTAGAAGGATTGGTAGGAGTATATTCTAACTAAGGAAGGTAGCTATCTAAGGCTAATATACTCAAGCAAATCTATCTAATGAGCAAACCCTACTAAGTAACTGGAAACTAGGTAACCTAAGTAGTTTTGGGGCAAGGATCGATGGATAGTTCCTAAGAAAGCAAGTAAAACCCTATGTAAAGCAAACTAGTTCAACAATAAGCAGAGGCAAACTACTAAGCATAATAAGAAAATGACAAAAGAAAACTATTTTAACTTTCCAACCTACATTCAATGAGCAACTATCCTATGAAAGCAAGTAAATAAACAAGTAAGAAAAGACACCTATCTAACCTATTAAGGAAAATAGATAAGCAAGAAAAGACACCTAACTAACCTACTAAAGCAAAAGACAAGCAAAGGCACCTAACTAACCTACTAAAGAAAAATACAAGTAAACAAAGGAAACTAACTACTGCAAGTAATCAAAGTAAAACTTCTCATTGAACAACTATCTAGCCTAAGAGGCAAGTGGACTAAATGCTTAATGCAAAACTATTTCTAATGAATGAAAGGAAATCTATCTTATGGAAAGCAAGAAGAACTACCAACTAATGCCTAATCTATGATGAGCACACTACTATCTAATCTATCAAAGCAAATATTATCTATCCTACAACAGTAATGAAACTTTATTCTAATCTATGAAAACAAGAAACTATCTCTTCTAATCTACAAAAGCAAGAAACTATCTTTAATCTATGAAACACTCAAATATAATGCTGGTGGTTGTGTGAATGTCTTCGGTGTTAGATGATATCTCGGTGACACTTGAAAACAAGGGACAATTCCAATGGTATAATCTCAACACTAATCTCAATGGAAAAATGAAAGGTATGGATTAAACAATCCAAGGAGAGTTTAGCCATTACAGAAGCAATGTTAATTACCCTGCATATTCATGAATTATTAGCCATCAACAATATAACGAGATCATAATTTTAGTCTAGGCTATGTAAGAAAAATTCATAACGACATTCAATCATTAACTAAGAATTGGAATTACAATCTAATTCTAGGAAAGAAAATGCATAAAGTAAAACTACGCTTTATCTATTTTAATAATTCAAATTGCAAAAAGGAAAATGCTTAAAAAAATAAATTCAGACATGACAAAGTAAACTAATGAATAAATTAATCAACAACTAGTTAAGCAAAATCTAATTAACAATTGAATAAGCAATCTACAAATAAAAACTGAAACTAACCCTATCCATCCACCGAATCCTTGTTAAAGAGAGCATAAACTAAAACTCTGTTCTTACTCTGTTCTAAACTCTATTTTAAACTTGAAAAAGCATAAATAAAACACAATCTAACATTTAATGGCACACAGGGTTAGTGTATGAGTTTGCAAACTCGTTCCTAATTATGAAATCAATGCATATTAATAAAAACCTTCATACTAACCTGCAAAAGAGAATTAAAACAATTAAGCTACAACAACAAATCAGATAATAAAGAAATCATAGAACAATTCATGCACAGGAAATTAAAAAAAGACATCTAAGCTATGAAATACATAAATAACACATAATAGTTACCAGATTGCTGGTGCCCCCCCCAGAGAGTCGTGGCTACCTCCTACAAGCACACCATGAACTTAACAAGGCAAATTCACCATGAAAGCTTGGAAACACAGTTCTGGCACAATTCTGGCAATGTAAAATACTAAAACAGAGAAAAAGGAATTTGTCTCTAATCTAATGGCTCTTCTACCTACTTAACAATCTTCTGATCATCCTAGTGGTATTTATAATGTTTACATGCCAAGTGGTCGACCAGAGGAGGTTCAAACCACTTCTAAAATTGGTAAATTTCATTAATGGTGCCCTACCTGCCAAAACAGAGCGAGCCAATAACCACCCTCTTTGAACAACTGAACTGAGTTGTCTAGAGCTTAGAAGCTGGAAGGGACAATTATGAACAAAACCCATGTGTCGTATTTTCCCATCACTGGCCGCCAATACCATAACCGCCAAGTCACCCTACGTTTTTGTTCAGGAAGAAGTGTTGGACTGAGTGCTAGATCAAGTGCCAGAATGAGTACTGGAAGGAGTGTCGGATCAAGTGCCAGAACTAGAAATGTAGTGCGTTTTTTCCCCGTAACACCAGAAAAATGTGAATTAGCTCTTGGAAATCATAAAACATGATGAATTATACTTGATACAATCATTAAACATGAATTATACATACCTTGTGCTGATCATACCATTTTATCATGAAATTATTCAAAAAACTCCTTTAAAATATGAAAAACACATATGTACATGCTGCAAAAGTGTATAATAACCGTCATAAAAGTGATCATATCTCGGGCCCAACATTACCCCCACACCTAATATTTTGCAGGTCCCACTGCAAACAAAAAGAAATTGCCCTTCATGACTAAACTTGTGAAGGAGGGGGTGGATTAGCTTTAGAAGCTTCTCCCTCTTGCCCAAGGGATTTTGAATTAGGATTTTTTTGGTGTTTCAATTGCATCCAGAGACTATTATTGGTGGCAGTAATATCATCAACCTAACACTGTAGAGAATTCATCTTGGCTTGTAGGACAATGTTATCATGGCGTAAATGACAACTTAGTGTTTCATGCTCTCTAAGTTTGAACTGGAGGGTTTGGAGTTTTTGGATGTTTTTGATGACATGTGAAGAATATTTGAGATGTATATTATACCCTTTATCTCTTAAACCATGCAAAACAACAATTTTACCTCTGCAATAATTAGTTCCAAAAGTGACTTCCCATAAGCGCAACAATTTTGGCCTGGCGAACTTGTGAAAAATAGGTATCAAGGTGACACCTATAACTACAAGGTAGTAAAACATGTGTAAAACAAGAGAGAGGTGTTTGTTTTTGAATATGTTCTTGACAAAAACCTCTCTTGGTTTTCAAAAATTCACTCTCAGTTGTTAGGAAAACACACCAAAAAAACATGACTAAAACATGAAAAACAAAGTGTTTTATTTTCTGAAAAACTAGGCCTTTAAGAGATTTGAATATATCCAAAACCATAACGTATATTTAAAAACTGAGAGAGGTTATTGTTTTTTAATATGTCCTTGATAAAAAACTCTCTTGTTTTTCAAAAATTCACTTCCAGTTGTTTGGAAAACACTAAAAAAAAATATGACTAAAACAAGAAAAACAGAGTGTTTTATTTTTTGAAAGCATAGGCCTCTAAGATGATAGAATATATCCCAAACCATAAAGTATATTCAAAAATTGAGAGAGGTTATTGTGTTTTGGTATGTTATGAAAAACAACCTCCTCCAGGTTTCAAAATTACATTTCCATTTGTTCATATTCCTAGCTTTAAGTTGGTTACTCAAAACATGCAAAAGCACAACGTGCTCTTAACAGAAGCACATCGTAGTCTTTGATAGGGATTTTGGAGGCCTTCCCAGATGATTTTTGGGCTGAAAGTGGTATGGGTAGAAATTTTATGATGTCTGATACACAATGGAACCATCAAGCACTGCAAATGACCTTTCCAACCCCATGAAAAATGGACTTGAAGTAAAATTGTCCAAATGTGCAGAAACCTTCCTATAGTGACTGTATTTGGGAGATTTCTCTCAAACAATAACACATGTGCATAAAATGAAAGAGGTTTTTGTTTCTTGGTCTATTATTGACAAAAATCTCTTTCACTTTTGTCAAATTAATCTTCCTCAATTCAAAAACCAATTTTTAAGTAGAACTTTGACCAAGACAATCATTTTAAAATTTATGACAAGGAATGATGACATGACCATGATGAGAATTTATGACCTTGGATGAGTGGAGGGAGTAGTAATGACACCCAGACACACCAATGAAAATTTTACAACCAATATATGTCAAATTTTATTTGAGAATTTTATCTTGAAAATATAACAATTTGACCTAATAATCCTATCAATTGCATGAAAGGGTAAATTTGATCACTAGAGACTGACAGAACTGATAGATACTAACAAAAGACTTGATTTGTACTGGTAGGCATGGTGAACATAAGAATTGTTATTGTCTGTCATCAATATGTAACAATTCAAACAATTGATCCTCTTTTCATAAGCTTGGAATACAGATGACAGTAAGTATTTAGCAGTTGTAATTGCTCTGTATTTGTCACAAAGAGTAGTTAAGTATAAAAAAATGAACAACAAGCTTATAACACACATAATGATGTCAACAATATATAATTTATCATACCAATACAAACAAATGCTGATATAATATCGCAAGACATTGTAAAAAGACAATATGACAGAATTTTGACAGAAATCCTACTTCCTCTTCTCATGGGTTTGCTATAAAAATGGGCAATGCTTAGAATTTTTAGCTCAAGAAAACTCCCCCCAGAATGAAGATTTGGCACTTCCTCGTGCCATGAATTAGAAATAGGATTCTTGGTCTTTTTTCCCGATGAGGCTGCAGTGGTATCAACAAGTTTCTGCGATAAAGGAATTGTTTGAGCATGAGGGTTTGGGTGGAGTAACAGTCCCCAGATCAAGAGTCTTCTTGCTAGTATTGATTGTAAGATGAGGGTTTGAAAATTGGTAAATGAACTCATCCCACGCTTTCTCTTGTTTTTCCAACTCGGCTAAGACAAGTAGTTTGATAAATCCATGGTGAAATATGTTGTTATGGGGATTGATTACATCCTTCCTCACTTGGGAAGACATCTTCTCAAGACTCTTTAAGAAGTAAAAGGGAAAGTTATAATGGCTTGTTGAACTGAAAGTGAGCTAATAATCAAAATTGACAGGATTTAAAGATGAAATATCTACCTTCACATGTAATCAATCTGGTGATGACTATGAGAGGGTTGATTAGCTCCTCTTTTATCCACTCCTTGGAGTATCCATTAGCTCCAGAGATGTTCTAAAATTCAATTTTAAAAACCTTGTTATAGATTTCTCTTGGAAATTGGTGGTGTTTAAATCAACGGTCTCCAACTCTTGGGAGCTTTGTGGCTGAGAAAATTGATTCCTCAGAGGCCACAAACACAGTGAATAGGAGTTGAGGCAGGCTAAGAGTGTTCCATTGTTGTTGATTTTGCCACCATGCTCACTCAATCCACTTGCATATGTAATGTCAAACCTACAATGAACAACCTGTAATAAAAATAAACCAACATAGTGGTTTGTTAAGGACATATACAACAATTTATAGCACTTAGGAGTTTAACACTTCAAGATAAAATGACTCTTGATGTAATAACCCGTTTCATGAAAATAATACAATTTTTTTACAAAGATTTACTTCTTCTAGGCAATGTTATCATTTGTCAACTCATGAACCCCTCCCCCACACCTAAGTATTGTGACACCTCACAATCAAAAGTATAGGAAACCAGTCAGTATCCCCCAATAGCCGAAGATTTATAGTATGTCAAGTGTAAAGATAAAATTTCACAGATTGGTCTGATGAGAAGGTTAGAAGATGGCCCCACCTATAGGATAAGAGATACTATATACAGATAAGAAGAGGTAGACAAGAGAGTTTCAAGACAGTCTTATTGTTATTTCCCAATGGCAAGTGTATGAGATTCATTAACCTTAGCTTAACCACACATACTTCATGTCATATTTGTCTGCAAGTAATGCCGTACATTAGGACAATTTTAAATTTATTATTTATTTTTGGCAGATTACCATCCTCACTAGGTAGAATGCCCCACTGCCAGCAATCCTGTTCAATACTCTGATGGGTTTACGTAGTCATACCATAGGCTGGTACCCACTGCCAGCAGACCTGTTCAGTATCCCGACGGGTTATCCTCTTAAACCCTCAGATACTGGCCCTCCATTCTTTAAGATTTTAGTATAATATTGCTTATGCAAGAAGATGGGGGAACAACTCTGAAAACAATTTTTTCTTTCTCTTTTTTTTTTTCAATTGGGATGGTATTTATGTTAGAGGATGACTTTCCGTTATATTATTTAGTGATTGTCCCGATGTAAGGGGTACTTAAGCGGACGTGGCCTATCTAAAGATATGATATAATCAAGATATTTAGTGTGTAGTGGATGGTACCATTGAGAAAGAACATAAAGGTATCTTTAGGCTCAACTTACTTACTTCCTTTGTATTTATTGTGATGTTTCCATGACTAACCACTAATTAGACCTCCTTGTTACTCTTTGATAAAGACACTTGACTCACTTACTCAGGTTTCTTGGAAAAATTGTACAATATACCTCTAAGCTTGATGGTTACGATGTCACTTCCTTATACAGTGGTGAAGAGTTTCAAGAGAAACTGCTTTGGAATGCCTGAAGAACAAGAAGATGAAATTCTTTGCAAAAACATGGCTAATTACAACAACTCATTATTCATTTGATGCTTAGCAGACAATAGGGTTCAAGTGTAACAATTTTTTGAAGAAAAATCCTTCTTTTATATTTCCTTGAACTGTCTACTCCTAGTGAGATAAATACCTATAGAGATCTCTAAAACTGTTTGCAAAAACCACACTCTAAAATATCAAAGACTAATGAGATCAAGTCACTAGAACATGTATCTCATAGTTATTTTATTAAAAGAAAATGTAAAATGAGGTTGCATTAGACTCTAAGCTTAACTAACTATTGGAAATGTTTAATAGGTAGCATATGCTTGTCATTGATGGCAAGTACAACAATGAAGATGGCATGAGTACAGAAAGAATGTAACAGACGGGTACCAGAAGTATTTTGGGAAGACGCTGCAGAGAAACCTCAATAAGATCAGAAGAGATAGTGCAGAGGATGTTTGGTATGTTTTACACGCAACGTATGCTTGTCATTGATGGAAAGTACATCAATGATGATGGCTTGAGTACAACAACGATGATCAACAGCACAATGATATTCAGGAAGACCAACAACGCAACAATTGTCTAAACGCCACAATCCTCAGTTGTCAAATCGAGGATTGATCTAAACTATTGTTCAGGCATGATGAAGTCCCGTAAAGTTTGTGAAGCATTTCTAATCCTCAGATCCCATCCAAAATTCCCGACAGAATGAGGGTCGTCAGATCTGAATATAGACAAGAAGAGCGCGCTTAAGAGGAGGACAGATCTCAGGCATTAGATCTGAGCGCAGGGTCCAACCACCGTTGGATCGAGGAGAACCTGCATGATCTTTAAAGTGAAAGGAGTAGAGGGCTCAAAAAATCCTGAAAGTAGGAGGACCGTCCATCTCAGGGGGTTATGTGGACCGTTGATCCGACTCCCTGTCAGAGTTTTGGGGATCGAGAGTTGGAGATGACAAGTAATATCATCCACAGAAATCCTGATTTCGTGATATGAAAAATCACGACGTAATCTGAGCCGTCAAATCAAGATCACATCTGGACCATCGATCTGACTCATGTTAGCAAACCACGTCAGCTAGGAACATGTGGCACAACCAGGTAATGACAAGTGTCAGATTGATTCAACATTACAAGCACATGTAAGTCATGAATCAGGGTGACACGTGGTAGTTATTTAACACATGTGACGTCAACAGACTTACACCATGTCGGAGTTTCGAGGATCACGTGTTGGAGATGTCAAAGAAACAATGCAACAGGAATCCCAATTTTGCGATATGCGAATCCGCGATTCAATCGCAGCCGTTGAATCAAGATTGAATCTGGACCGTTGAATCCAAGTCCATTTAGGGAATTCGAGGATCGAGAGTTGGAGATGTCAAGGAATGTTAACATCAAGAATTCCGATATCGCAATATGCGAAATTGCGACGTAATTGCAACCGTCAGATCAAAATGTGATCTGGACCATTGATACAACTTCTTTACGGAGTTTCGTGGATTGAGATTTGGAAGTGACAAGAACATTCACCATAGGAATGTCGAAATCGCAATATGAGAAATCGCGAAATGATCTGAACCGTCTAATCAAGTGTTGATCAGGACTGTTGATCCCACACCATTTCGGGGTATCGAGGATCGCAACTTGGAGGGTCGAGATGCCTCATCTCTAGACTCACGAAATGCGAAATCACGAAAGCGCCTTAGGCATAAGGCTGTGGTCACATCCCTTGGTCACATCAACGAGAGATGGAGGAAAGAGCTAGAGCAACCAAACTCCGTTTCGGGGATCGCGACTGGGAATGTCGAGATGCATGGTCACACGAATGCCGAATTGCCAAATGTCGAAATGCTGAAATGAATGCAAAATCCCATGGAATCAATCCAACGGTGCAGGTGAACATGAGCATGATCGAAGGGCTAATATTGATCCTCATAGTGTAACTGCTATAAACCATTGATGGTTTCTACCAGAGGATGCGAAGAGACTTCTGTGTGATTTCCAGAGGAGCTGAAGAGTTACAAGGAATCTGCGAGTGGAATGAAGACGATTTGTGGAGGAAATTGACAGTTGGATGAGGGTTGGAGCCTGTAACTGAAATAGAGAATGTGAGCTTGACTTTCACAGAGAAGACGAAGAGTCTCAAACTGCCAGAGAGGCTGAGGAATCTCAGCATAACACCCAGTGATGCTGAACGTGTGGTTGAACTGCCAAAGAAGCTAAAGAGTCGCGATTATGATCACGTAGAGCACTCGAGAGGTGGAGGAATTTGGCGCGGAGTGAGCATGAAGAGGCATTGCGGATATTGCATGCACAAAGACAACAGAGACTATAAGAATGCAGAACAAAGAAGAGATAAGTGTTGTCGCTATGGAGGAGAATTCAGGAGTGTGAAAGGTGATGCATCTTCAAACTGCTAAGGAAATGTGGGACAAACTCATTAACAATTATGAAGGCAATGAGAAGGTGAAAGATGTTAAGCTTCAAACCTATAGAGTACAGTTTGAAAAGATACAGATGAAAGAAGATGAAACCATTGGGAAGTATTTTCTGAGAGTTGAAGAACTAGTAAATGCAATGAAAGCACTTGGTGAAGAAATTGAGGAACCCTCTTTAGTTCAGGAAATTTTGAGATCTCTGCCAGATAGGTTCAACCCAAAGGTCTCAACTATAGAAGAACTTAATGATATAAGGACTTTGTCTTTTGATCAACTTCTAGGAACGTCGACTGCATATGAAATGAGGATAGTTATAGATAAAACCACCTCTAGAGAAGCATCATTTAAAGCAGATAAGAATGAGGATTGTGAGCTTGATGAAATTGAAGAAAAATTCATGAGAAGATTAAAGAAAGGATCAGACAAGTATCAAGGTAAGCTGCCCTTCAAATGTTTCAACTATGGTAAGATAGGTCATTTTGCAAATAAATGTCCACACAAGAAACATGATCAAAACTATGAAGATGAAGAGAAGCAAAAATCAAGAAGATTTGATAAGAAGAAGAGTTTATGTGTAAACAATGATGACTCCTCAGAAGACACCGATAGTGATTCATCATGTGAAGATAAAGTAAATGGCTTCTCGCTTATGGCCAAAGAGGATGGTGATAATGAAATCAAGGTCAGTGATGAGAATGATGAAGAAGCTATGGTTGATATGGAAGGAGAACTGATCAGTGCACTGGAAGAGATTGACAGACTCAGAATTAAGAACAGAAAGC
>WSFP011465926.1:0-18352 GCA_009831015.1 Picea engelmannii
TATTCTAGAAGTCCAAACCTTATTTAAGCCCTTTTCTTCAAGAGGGAGTGTTGTATACCATTTAAATGTCTTAGACAATTAGAATGAATGGTCCTCACTTCCTATTGTATTTACTATGTCTCCACAATATATATCTCTTTTCTTATTGGGAATCTTTGGCAAAGGTCGATTAGAATGAAAAGGTGGTAGTTATGTCATAGTAAGAGTTTACAACAAGGATTTCACTCCTTACCGAATTCTCCACCTTCTTACTTAATATCACACGTTGTAGCTCTTAGTTCAAAAATGTTAGTTGCATGATTAGATTTGGCTTTAAGGCGGGGAATTTATGAGAACTGCATCACTAATAATAGTTTTAATTCACCCTCATGTGATGCCTGATCTAGCAGTACAATCATAAATGTTCTTGGGGAATGCAATTATGTACCGGGATGTATGGAAAATGTTTAAGTATAGAGGTGTAAAATAAGTGATAGGGAATGAAAAATGATGATGCAGGATTGCGGGATGTGGGGTATGGAAGGGAATATGTAAGGATAGTTCTGCATCAACAACCGGGAAATACACTAAGTAAAAAAATATCCATTTTTTATGCTACAAAGGAATGCATATCATTTTTGGAGTGAGTGGAAATGAGGGATGTAGGGTTGCAACTTCGCAGGGTTCAGGTCTTTTGAAACATTGTTTACCCCTACAATGGGACTTCCAAAAATGAAAAAAGGGCTAAGTATGAAGAAAGAAAAATAAAAAAAGAGTTAGGTGTTGACGTCAGAGACTTTCTGGATTGCAGGATTGCAGACTTCTGATGATTATGGGTACAGTTCCCACAACTCACAAAAGTGAAAAATGGCTAAGTGTAGAATTTACAAAAAAGGAAAAAATGATCAAAATGATTTTTATTTTATGACTAAAAAAGTCATCAACAACTCTCAAAGTTTGACCCCCAAAAATGTTGTTTGATGCCTCAAAATGACTTTGGAAGGTTTCAGACCCCAAATCTCCAAACTGGCACCTATTGCTAAAATGGTCCCTACAAGTCAATTCATCCAATATTTCCACCCAGAAAGTACCAAGATAGATGAAAAATTATATAATGATCCAATATGTGAATTTAACCAAGCCTTGAGAAATAATGAAACATAAATAATGTTCCAAGGATAGACAAATAAAACATGGAGAGATCCTGATCTAGAAGGATAATGGTGGCCACCCACCTATTCCAAATAGCTCATCTTGACAGTTTTTAGTTCAACACGTTCTTCTGTAATTCTTTGTAATTGTGGGTTCTACACTTACAGGGATGTCTGAAGCCCTACACTGCTTCCAAGTGGAGATTGGTGGTCACCCACCTAATGCAACATGATTATTTTGTAATTTTTCATGTTAGTACATCTTTGTGTACTTCCAGGGTCATTTTGGGGCCCTAAACAATGGTTTTTTGGCTTGCCATAGTCAAACTATATATGGAGTCAGAATTTGATGGCATAATGTGTAGTTCTCGAAAAGACATTTACAATGGGCTATCATGCACCTAAAAAAGAGTTTGTATGCAAAATTTACGACCCCGAGAAGTTGAGGTACCAACTTACCCATTGGGGCCCACATAACTTTTGGCGTTTCATCTCCTAGGGTTAGGTTTTTGGATGTTTAGGGTTTTGGAATTCATGAGTAATGTTAAAAAGGCCTATGGAGCCTCTTTGTAATCATTCTTCTCAGACGAATGCATGTAGCAACTGCATCTCTTCTCATAGATAACTACCACCATTTGAGCAAGTTGTTTTCAGTTCTGCAGTTTTACAGTTCCAACCTATTTTATTTATTCAATATAAGTTATTGTTCATTGAATATCTGTTGTTGTTCTCTGTATCTCTGTGTTATTTTATTCAATCTATTATTCATTTCATTATGCTCATAAATCTGGAGCAATGGTATCAGAGCGGTTTGCTCTTCATTTATTTTTCTTCATGCATGTCCACGACAAGATCTAGGTACAAGAAGTTGGGACTTGAACCAGTCAAGCCTTTGCAAGATCGGTCACCCTGAGCCTGAAAAAAACCCATGGGGGACAAGAAGAAATATGATGGAGCAAGGGATCCTTTTAAAGTTTGCTCGAGGAAGCCCTTACATGACAAAGGAACGAAATGATGGACAACTTTGCATAGATCCTTCGGCGAATTCCCACAAGAGACGCATCTTCATCAAGCGGCCATGCAACCCCCTTCAAGGTACAAGTAAATTTTGATATTCCATTATTTGAAGGACTGATAGATGCAAATGATGTAGATAAATGGTTAAATATGCTCTAATGGTACTTTTCGATCCACAATTTTTCCGACAGGAAAAAGATTACTTTTTCACTCCTCAAGACCGTTCCCCATGTTAAGGACTGGTTGGATACTTACTATGATCAAAGGGCCATAGAGGAATATACAATATTTGTGGCCACTCCCACATGGGATTCCTTCATGGATTCCATTAAAGAACATTACTACCCTGTTGGAATCTATGAGGACCAGTACACAAGATGGACCATATTGTGTCAGGAAAGGGACTAGATAGTGCCATATCTCACCAATATTTTCCATACCTTAGGCACCAAATTGGCTATCAAAGACTCTGAACGACATCTGGTGCTCAAATACCATGGTTGTCTACATAGATACATTCAAACAGAAATAGAGCTTATGGAGATCGCATCATTAGGTGTGACTTATAGATATGCTCTCAAGATCAAGCATAAATTTAAGAAGAAGAGGAGAGAGTTTGGATCTACAAACTCCTCACAGTTGAAGCAGGGCAAAGGTGGCCCCAACCCACAAAACAAGGGACATAGCAACTATGGCCACCCTTAGGACAACTAGTCCAAGCCGCAATACAAGAAGGGTAATGAGAAGTCGAAGAAGAACATGGTAAAGTGGTGTGAATACCATAAAATCCCTTGCCACAATACCAAATAATGTCTCTCCAAGCAGTCATTTGTGGTCGAGCTGAAAGATTTTGAGTCAGAGGTAGATTCTAACTCCGAATCAAATCCAGAAGGAGGGAAGAATATTATCGATGTCGAACCCAGCGCCACTGTCGCTACCACCAAAGTCCATCCAAGCGAACTAGAAGAACCAGAGGAAGGGGAACTCCTCTATCACTCATAGATGTGGGTAAAGGGGGCTCCGCTTCATTTCATTGTCGATAGCGACAGCCAGAAGAATATAATCTCAGTAGAGGTCTTCAAGCGACTGGACCTATTGATGACACCACACCCACAACCCTACACCATCGGCTGGCTTCGCCAAGGAAGAGATCTCTGCATTAGCCAATAGTGTTGTCTACCCTATGACATCATGCCCTTCAAAGACAAGGTATTATGTGATATTTCTCCGATTGAAGTTTGTGATGTTCTTTTAGGACAACCATATTTGTGGAAGTGACATGTTGTGTATGAGTCTAGACCCCATAGTGTTATTATTACTTTGGGTAGACAATTGTACAGGATACTAGAGGTAGTGTCTCCTACCGTTATTTATTTAATCTCTGCTAAGCAATGCAGTAAGGTCATCTCACAGACCATGAAGTTTGTATTCTTTGTGATCGATGCTCACAGTAAGCAGAAGGTCGTCACCATGTATGTGGCTTCTACACAAAGCCTCTCTTTGCAGCAGAAGCAAGTGGACAGGATCATAGAAGAGTACAAAGACATCTTCTCCTCACCCACCGAGGTACCGACGCACTGCCAAGTCAAGCATCCAATTGATCTAACCCTCGATGCACCTCTACCTAATGGACTATTCTATCATCGCTTGTTTATGGAAAATGATGAAATCAAGTGTCAAATCCAAGAGCTGCTTCAAAAGGGGCACATTAGACCCAGCTCCTCCCCTTTCAGAATCTCGATTATGCCGTGTAGAAGAGAGAGATGGTATCTAGCGGCTCTGAATTGATTACAGAGCATTAAAAAAAATCATAGTTAGGAACCGATACCCAATTCCTCGAATTGATGACCTTCTTGACCAACTCAAGGGAGAAAAGTTCTTTAGCAAGATTGACCTAAATTCTAGCTACCACTAGGTTCCCATCGAATCGATTGATGTATGGAAGATATCTTTCAAATATAAAGAAAGTAACTTAGAATGGATGGTCATGCCCTTTGGCTTAACAAATGCACCAACCACTTTCATGAGGTTGATGGATGATGTATTGAGACCCTTCACCAACTCTTTTGTGGTGGTATATCTAGATTACATCCTCATATTCAACAGAACTTGGGAGGAGCACATGCAACATATTCAACAGGTTTTGAGCACTTTGAGGCATCACAAGCTATATGCTAACTTGGAAAAATTATCCTTTGGCATGAACAAGGTCCAATACTTGGGATACATTGTTGATGAGCATGGGTTACATGTGGATCCATCTAATATCCAAGTCATTTGTGATTGGCTAGGCCTGACCACACTAACCAAGCTTTAGAGCTTCTTGGGACTTGCCAACTTCTATCGACGGTTCTTGTTGGGATTCTCCCATATTGCATGGGCCCTCAACCAAGTGACCAAGGGTGGTGGCAGGGAAAAGTTTGCATGGGGGAAGGGACAACAAGGAGAATTTGATGATTTTAAGCATCGCTTGTGCTCATCTCTAGTACTCTCCTTACCCGATCTACAACAACCGTTCAATATTGAGACTAATGCATATGACTATATTGTAGGCGTAGTTCTCACTCAGCACAATCATCTAGTAGCATACCATAGTGAGACACTCTCAGATACCGTCCAGAAATACCCCACCTATGACAAGGAAATGTATTCCATTATGCAAGTCTGTCTCCAATGAAAACATTACATTCCAGGAAAGGAGACAATCATCTACACTGATCACAAGCCTCTGCAGTTCATCCGAACACAAGGGAAGTTGCAGAATGACCGCCATCAAAATTGGTCTGCATACCTGCAGTAGTTCCATCTCAACATCAAGTATAAGATAAGGAGCACAAATTGTGTCGTTGATTGCCTTAGTCAATGTCCCATGGCTGCACTCACTACCGTGCTCCATTCCTGTGGGCATGAGGCATTTGAGTGGCCCCAACTTTATTAGCGAGATCCTGAATTTTCCACCACCTATCATCTCTTGGGTATAGGCGTGAATATCACCGATTTTCACATTCATGATGGACTATTATTCCATCTAGGCCATCTCTATGTTCCTACAAGCGAATGTGCAAAGATGATTTGGGAGGCTCACTACAGTCAAATGGCAAGAGATTTTGGCATGGAGAAATTTGTGGTCGTTCTACAGAAACATTTTTATTGGAAAAAACTTCGATGAGACTTCAACAAGTATATCAGATCCTGCACTATATGTGTCATTACCAAACCAACCATCAAGAAGTAAGACTCATACACCCCTCTTCCTACTCCCGAAAGGCCTTGGAAATCCATCTCGATGGATTACATGTATAGTCTTTCGTCCACCAAGAAGGAAATGATTGTGTATTTGTGATGGTTGATTGGTTTTCAAAGATGGCCATTCTCATAGCCTATAAGAAGAGCATCACAAAGCCCTAGATTCTTAAGCACAACTTTATATATCCACGCCCAACAACAGAAAGCTAGTATCTCGAAAGCATGAACAGTTTATAATTGACAAAACTATCCACAAAGACTCTCGTTACCTGGGACGTTTTCTGAGCAAGCTTGGTTTCTCTTGGATTGTCGTCTTCCTTTGGTAGGTCAGATGCAAGAGCTTGGCTAAGCTGAAATCTACAACACAAGCTTCAAAGTTAGAGTCCAAAAGGATATTGCCGGTCTTCACGTCACGATGAAGGATAGGCAACCGACAATCATGGTTGAATCGTTTCTGTAAACAAAGGGCAAACTGGGAGGAAGAAACCTGGAAGCAGCCGCTTGGAATCAGGATAAAACACGTGGAATGAAATGATTCCATGATTTCGATAAACAGATGGCAAATTCAGATATGCTTTGTACAGACGACGAAGCCTCGGGAATAACCTCCCCTATAGGAACACCTTCGGTGTAAATATAGAAATTTGCATGAATATAATATAGAGGTTGTGCATGAAGTTCAGGAGGTCGGCAGATACAGGTCACCGTCGTGTATTTGGACTGCCTGTTGCTAGTCACCACGATGGTTTGGTTGGCCGGCAACGTCGGCAACCACACTCCGACGTTGAAGCGCTGAAGATCGTAAGAGGAGAGTTGGTGGGGGCCGATGTGGGCACGATCGACGACGTGAACTTGTCCTCCACAAGGCGTCGTCGCTGGGAATGAAGAATGTGGCCTTTATGGGCAGTATGGCGGGATCCATGATTGTGGGGAAATTGGATCATGGATTTTTTGTGGCGACCGTGCAACCGGGAATATTGGTCATCGTCTAAATTATTACGCACGGCCCGAGAACGGCCAGAAGAGGTGATTTCTCTCGCTCTGTTGCGGTCCTTTGATAGCCCATGGCTCTCTGGTTGATTAAAGGAGCCAGGCAACTTTCAAATCCACGTATAGTTATGAATGAACCGTCGGATCACAAGATCGAAACCCATATAAAGAATTCGTATAAATTTCAGGAAGACATTATGAAGGAAGATCGAACATACCTCAGGCATGATTCCTCGTCGCAATGTGTGGGAGATGGGGCAGGAGATCAGAGCAGTGCGATCGTTTCTTCTTTCGGAAGCATAAAATCGGAGGTAGACTGAATATCGACGGGGCCAGTGCTCCGCATTTTAATCACGGAAATGTACCCGTGTTGTATGGGAATTGGTAAATAGAGATGCTATTCAACGGCTTGCTGAAATTCAAAGTTCACTGCGCAAGTGTTTCTCTCTGTTCTCACCACAACATATTTCGTAAACGTTCGTTAACACTCTATTTACTCTGAATAGTGTGGAGGCTCACTCTTGGCATCATGTATTTTTAAAATTGAAAATGTTTAAATTTTTTAAAATATTTTTACATGAAAATTTAAAAATTTATCGTCACAATAAAAACGACAATAAAAACGAATTTTATATTTTTAAGATTTAGTTATATTTTATGTTCATCCATCCATCAACAAAGAAATGTATGTTCTTACATTTATTGATTATTTCTCACAATACACTGTGGTGTATTTTCTCTGGAAGAATTCCAAAGTTTTTGAGTATCTCAAAGGCTTCAAAGCACCTAAAGAGACTTGGTCCCAGAGAAAGATCAAAATGTTTAGATACACTACCATCAAGGTTGTGGGTGACAATGCTTCTGAGCTCAACACTTCCTCTTCCTTGGATTGCACCCAATGTTCAATGTGGACCTCCTCTGATCATATTTTCCACCATTATTGGACACCTCGGAGATCGCATAACAATTGACCCCAATAGAGTTCAACCATGATTGCATGGAACATGAATCCACTGACCAGATAGTGGACACATAGGTAAAGGACACTCTCCAACAGAGGATCCAACTTTATCGAGTTTTCAAGGCAAGACAACTCCTACACCAAGGCAAGTGGCTCACCTGGAGCCAAATTCAATAGAAATTACCTCACCTGATGGGGGCACTCAATGCAATGGAGACCATTTCTTTCAGGATGATATCGGTGGCCACCTAGCTATTCCAACTAACTCCTCTTGGCAATTTTTAGTTCAACATGTTCTTCTATAATTCTTTGTAATTGTGGGTTCTACATTGTCGGGGTTGTCTAAAGCCCTACACATCTTCTAGGTGAATATTGGTGGTCGCCCACCTAATCCAACATGTTTATTTTGGAATTTTTCATGTCAGTACATCTTTATATACTTCTAGGACCGTTTTGGGGCCCTAAACAATGTTTTTTTGGCTTGCCACGATCAAATTGTAGACGAAGTCAGAGTTTGATGGCATAATGTGTATTTCTCAAAAAAACCTTTCCAATGGGCTATCATGCGCCTAAAACAAAGGTCATATGCAAAAGTTACAACCCCGAGAAGTTGAGGTACCAACTTACCCATCGTTGCCCACATAACTTTTGGTGTTTCATATCCTAGGGTTAGGTTTTTAGATGCCTAGGGTTTTGGCATTCACGAGTAATGTTAAAAAGGCCTATGGAGCCTCATTGTAATCATTCTGCTCAGACGAATGTGCGTAGCAGCCACATCTCCTCTCAAAGATAAATACCACCATTCGAGTAAGTTGTTTTCAGTTATGCAGTTTTACAGTTTCAACCTATTTTATTTATTCAATAGAATTTATTTTTCACTAGATATATGTTGTTGTTCTCTGTATATATGTGTTATTGTATTCAGTCTATTATTTATTTCGTTATGATCATAAATCTGGATCAGATCCTACCATATTTTTACTCCACGAGCATATATCAATATATTTCAACAACAAGACAAAATAAATAAAGATCTAAAATATCCCTCACCCACAAGATAATTTCATTGATCCTCCAAAATTCTCCAATAAATATTCAATTAGACTCCAAGGTATTTATCCACAAATCCAACCATGAGAAATAATGAAGAGAGAAAACCTGTATATAAGTTTGAGCTCCATATTAATCTACAATAAAATATGAATTGTTTTCCTAGATTCACTAATCTCTCCAATGGATAACAATAAAAATATCCCTCTCAACAACCTCCTTACTAAAATTAGCAATGAGTTGTTGAGATCCATATTTTCTTCCAAGAAGCTAAAATGAAATATCTAAGAAAAAAAATACAATAAAGGTCTCAAGTAACCAAATCAATGAAACAAGTTGAACAATAGTAAAATAATGGAGTTACTTAGCAACAACCTCCCAAAATAACAAGTGTGAAGTCTCCAAGTAAAACATCTCATCGATGGACCAAGAAAAAGTGTGTAATGAGTCATCCAAATGACATGTGTGGCTCCTCATGTGCAATATGTGTAGCTCTCCAAAATAGGATGACCTATGATGAAATAATGTGAAAGATCATGTGAAACCCGCAATAGATGGCACATGTGGCATCGTAAATAGGATGTCACATTAGCAACAATGTAAAGTGTGCAATAAAAGGCTCCATGCTCAAGCTCCAAAGTGGCACATGTAGGAGAAATATGATAGCCACCCTGTCAATCTCCTCCAATACAAGTCATTTCTCTAAATATATGCAAGATACATGGCATGTGTGGACCAAGTAGGTGGAATGTCCCTCCTAGAATAGCATGCAAAGATGGTATCCAAGGTGTAGCACCATCAAATCATGTGCAAGTAGTTATATCCTCCAATGTGAGGTGTCAAACCACCAATTAACTCATAAATCCACATGCAAGATGCTAATAAACAACCATGGAAAAGGAGACAACCCCTTTCTAGCAATAAACAATGATAAGAGATGAGCTATCATACACGTGTTCCAAGGTAAGAGAGTGCTCCATCTAGAAACTCCTCAAAAGTGGAAATCCGTACAAGGGACATGTCACAACTCCCAATGCAATGACACAACTCTCAATGTAATATCACCACTCTCAATGCATGTCACAACGCCTAATGCAGAACACAATGCTCTACACATGTGTCACAACACCCTAGGAAGGTTCACAATTCCCAATGCAATTGGTGCAATATCCAACTCACAATGTAGTGTAGCAATGCCCGTGTTGTATCACAACTCTCGATTGCAAGTGATGCAATGCCTAAGGCAAGATGCCACAAAAGTTACAATGTGTACAAGTCTATCCAAGTGCCAAAGTCACCAAACAAGTGAGGGTGTCCAAGTAAAATGCCTCCATCAAGATAAATCATGCCAAGACATCCTCAAAGCAATAGAGCACTCCATAACAAGATCAAATGAGTTAAATAGCTATTGTGAGGGCTAGGATCACATCAAAATAGGTGCATAAGAGGAGTGCTTCACTAGGAGTAATAGTCCATGTCATCACAAAGTGTTCCAAGTGTCAAAACCTTCCAAGAGATATGAAGTGTGCATCCATCTTAAGGTTCAATATCAATGTCAAAACATGTAGAATAAGCCAAGCACTCTTGCAAGAAAGCAATGAGTGGCACATGGACTAGGTTGACCTCTCAAAACCTAACATATCACCATGAAAACTATTCCATAAATGGAGTAGTTTATGAAGGTCCTTCTATTTTGTCAAGTGTCACAATAGGATCGTCATACACATCTCTAACACTAGAGCTCTCTCACCATCGAATATAACATCATCATCCATGAGTACCAACAATCTTTAATATGTACCGACCATCTTTACTATGTATGTAAATTGTGCAATGTGAAGTTGATATTCATTCACGAAGATTTTAGAATGGGAAATCATAGTAAATTCCAAGTAAATTCACCATTGAATGATTCTTGCTAAATATCAAAATTTCTAAGATATTAATGATAACAAAAAACATATTTTCAACACGAGAAACCCATGAAGCTCGAAAAGAATATAAAAGTAATGATAGAAGACATGGACACAGACAACATGTATCTTTCACATATTTCTATTTATGTATTGTGTATCAGCCAAGGATGTGGATGTACAAAAGAACTTGATAGTAACAAATAACTATATCAATGTATTACCATATCCGAGAAAATTAGAGAATTATAACAAAATGAGTTACCAAACCAAACATACACACAGAGATACACAAGGAGTGCATAATTAAAATAGAGTTGTACATGGATGATATTATGTATACCATACAATTAGAGCTACATGCACCCAACATTGCGAAGATGGAGCAATAAACAATGAGAAGCACATGTTCTCTGCACCCAAAAGTTTATAGTTCTTGCAAGAGAAATATGATAAATATAAGAAACACATGAAGCCTATGCACGTGATCATATTATTGAAAATAGTAGAAGAATACAACTACCCTAGAGTGTATGGAGGAAAGGTTAAGAGAAATATAATACTTATAAATGCAGTTTTAACAAAAATTGGAATGAACATAACTACATAAATCAAGAGAAATTCCTATTGAGCAGTTCATAGAAGAGAAAGATTAAGCATTTGATTAGATCATTCTGCTACCTTTACCATTGTCACTCTAGGCATACTTTTGGACTCAGTCAAATGTTTTGATTATTAATTTTATGAGATGGTTATCTACCATATAAAATCAAGACCTTGGGAAACCCTAACATAAAAAATTCGGAAATGTGTATACCAATCAAGCAAATAATAAAAAATAAGGTAATGGATGTAAAGGGTGGAGCGAAGTCAAATGTTTCAATTATTAGTTTTACGAGATGGGCATTTGACATATAAAATCAAGACCTTGAGAAACCATAACATTGGAAATATAGAAATATATACACCAATCAAGCAAACGTAAACTACAAGGTAATGGATGTAATGGGTGGAGAGAAGAGGTACCAAATTAACAATCCTCGCCTTTAAACGATAACACTTAGTAATACAATTAGCACCTCCCAATCCTAATGCTTCAAGGGGTTTCTCAAATAGCAAACCTAGGATAACATAAGAGGTCCAAATCCTAGCATCACCAAATAGCTTAGTTGGTTGTTTGAAAATTTTAGTTGGTGGGCTTTGGAATCTAGTTTGGACGAGGTGGAAATCTCACAAGCAGGTGGGTGGAACCCAACACAAAGTTGCCTATGGAGGGGCCTCACAGGGAAGGAGGAGGAGACAAGAAAAGGAGGAAGAATGAACTGGCAATAAAGAAGTGAGGCTCTCAAACACGTGGGTGACATTCAAGAATCAACAATTGAGATAAACTCGGAGATCTACTCACCCAAGTATAAAAGAAAAACTATGATAACGAACCAAGAGGGAGATTGTGCCAAAGATGTCATGCATTGATGTCACCATGCTACCAAACCCTTAGTTTCTCATCCCAAATCTTACATCAATCACCAACATGCTACTAAACACTCACCAAAATGACTAACATTTTAAAAAAACAACAAATAAACAAAACCATGGAGTTTCGTAAAATTGCATGGGTCATTTTTAAAAAATTTCTATAACAGTCCATCATTAAAAAGAAAATGTCAAAACAATCCTTTTGGACTAACAAAAATTCAATAATTTATAAAAGATAAAATATAAATTATTTTTCCTTTCCACCATAAATAGAATATAGCTCCATCGTTAAAAAGAAAATGTCAAAACAATCCTTTTGGGCTAACGAAAATTCAATAATTTATAAAAGATAAAATATTTTTCCTTTCCACCATAAATAGAATATAGCTTCATCATCTACAAATTCAAAAACTAATTAAGAAATTGTAAAACGAATAACCAAACTCACTAATAATAATAATAACGATTTGAATGTTCAATTACAATAGTTGATTAAATTATTTTGTTCATATTCTGCCGATGCTCTTCCCTTCACTTCATATTTTCACGGCACAGGCGGACGCAAAAACCGTCCGTTTCAATACACATTCAATTATGCTGCCGGGGATCGGATTTTAATTTACATCCCCAATTTAGTACAAAGAAAGTATATAAAATCAAAACCTACAATCATGTATTTGGGCCTATAGCTCAGTGGTAGAGCATTTGACTGCAGATCAAGAGGTCACCGGTTCGAACCCGGTTGGGCCCTCTACATTAAAGTTCATTTTTTCATTCCTAATATTTACGATGCATTTCTGTTTCTGTGTTTGAAAAAGTTGCAACACCAGAAGGCTACTCTGTTTGGCGATGCAATCCTACATCAACAATAGCTAGTGACAGCATGGTCTCGGGTTCGATTCCCTGATAGTGCAATATGGGTGGACCGTCTGTTTCCTAAACCGAGATTCGTAGGTTCGACCTCTACCTGGCGCAAGTTTATTCCAGGTTTTTACTTTTATAACTCGTTGTGGATTTTGCTTAACGTTTTATATAATTATAAACTTTTAATTTATAACTATATTTTATTAAAGTTTGGATGCTACAGATTTTGTCAGGCCGAACAAAAAACATGAAATTTAGTACATTTAAAAAGAAACCAATCAACCTAACGAAACGATGTTGACAGCAGTGTGCGATTGATATCAAAGTTTGGAGGTTTTCTTTAATTTATAACTATATTTTCTTAAAGTTTGGATGCTTACAGATTTTGTGGCCGAACAAAAAACATAAAATTTTGTACATTAATCTGTCAGGCCGAACAAAACATATATGGGCGAGCCCTGCACATAACGTTCACATTAATAACATGCATGCAGCACCACAGAAGCAGATATCAGACTATTGTGAAGTAGTTCTCAAGCTGTATATATCACCTCTTCAATATACCCTCCTCTCACATTCGGCCAACCACTGTTGCATGCCTTGTTGAGTTGCTCTTTCTATCATTAGTTTTAGTTCTCCATTAATAAGGATTAGGTTGCTTGCATTTGAATTGATGGTCCCACTGTTTTGTGAGTTTCTCACATCAACGCTTGCTTATCCAGAGTACTGCAACAGCGCTTCACCATTAACGGATATGCAATCCTCCATCTCTGGATCAGTATTTACTTAGTCCCATGGTAACTGTTGTTAGAATCTCTGACTAGTTTGCTCATTGTGCCTTCTTTCATCCATGACATAACTACATTGAAGTTCTTTTTAATCTTTTTATATTTAGAAAATTCTATATTATATCCATAAATTTGACATGCATTTATTCTCTTCTGGTCACTACCAGTCTATTCCTTTTAGGTGAGTATTTTGACATCATTCAGCAATATGCTGAATTCAGTTGGTGATTGAAAAAGCAATGAATGATATCAAAATACTCACTGAAAAGAAAACACTGGTAGTTGTCAGTTGTCAGAGGAGTAGAAATGCATGTCTACTTAAAGATAAGATATATGAATATACTAGCATACTCTCGAAGCACGGGAAAGGAAACACCAAAGTGATTTGGTGTGGTTACTTTGTTTAAAGATCATGAGATTTTGTTTTTGGGAGGATTTAAAGTTTTGGGCAAGCGATTTAGATCTCCATTCTCAGTTGTATTTAATGAATCCTATACAACCTTTGTGTGAAAATGGGTGAATCAACAGATTTGGGCATGCAACTACAAAATAATCAAACTGATCAAGAAAACGAATTGATTTCCTTCTATAACCCTTCATGTCAGCACTAAAGCGAATTGATTTCCTTCTATAACCCTTCATGCCACCACTAAAGCATTTGAATTTAACTTACATATATAATTGGTCCACTCAATGTGGTCATGGAGGACAAAAGACAACACCAATTAGACTTATTGCAAACTTCATTTGTGACAATCCAGTTTGATCAACCTCTACTTTCTCATTTTCTTCCTCTAACACTCTTGTATTTGCCTTTACTACATGCAGTTCTGGCATAATGACACTACCTGACACTTCATATGTTTCCTTGAGCCATCTAGATGGTTCACTCCAAAGACTGAAATTTTGTAAATTTTTCTTGAGTGGGAAAATAAGGGAATTGGGTTAGAAAAAAAGGGAATAAAACCTAAGGTATAAACATTCCACAATATGAATTGAATGTACTTTACATATTTTAGAGCTTCTAGCACTCAAAGAAATAACAATAAAAATGGGTAATGTGTAGAAGTGAATGATTAGATTTCATAATAAATATAATAAACTAAATGTAGCATTTATTTTTACCAACTTCATTTATGAAATGTAATGCCTCATGTAAGATATATCGATGATGTTTGGACTTCCTTTTTAAAGGATTAAGTGTTAACAATCTCAAGGTAAAAGGTTTTATTATTCTCGTCTTTATCACAGACTAAGACAAAGTACAAATTATTGGTAAAATCTTTTAAATGTGATTCATAATGACATGTAATTGTTTATATAATGTGTGAAAAAAACATCCACACCTGTCAATTCAAATGTAATTTCTCTGTGTTTTTCAAAGTAATCTCCAACCTTGCAATTTCCGTGGATAGCATCATCCACAATAAAGCTTCACATCTCCTTACAATCATCAACTTTCTCCACGCTTTCCAAAGTCCAATCCATATCCTACTTAGCAATTTCCATTGATAGCATCGGCTCTTTAAAGTTTCAGTTGTATAATTTCCACTAGAGGTTCTTCATGATTTTGAAACTCATACTGATTAGTCTCCAACTTAGTAACTTACCTAAAAGTATCACATCTCATTACAATGCTACCTAACATTCTTACATCGCCTTGCAATCTTCAACAAAATTTCTGGGCAGTTTTGAAAGTGCAACTCAGTCTCCTATCTTGCAATTTTCTTGGATAACATCGCCCATTTAAAGCTTCACAGCTCATTAGATTCTTCCCCGAGTTTCTCCATGCTTTCCAAACTCCAACCCATCTCCTTAATCTAGCAAAACATAAATCAGTCAAAGTCAGCTTTATAAAATTGAGCTAAAACCATAAATGTTGTAGGAAACCCATACTTTGACACCAATCCCCAATCCCCCGCAGATCAAATCAAATCCCCCCAAAAAACTACAAAAACCCTAACCGTAAAATCAAAAGTCAACCCAACACACTAAATCAAACAATAACGGAACATAGAACAAAAACAACACCTTTAAGGTTTTAAACTCAAACTACATCTATGTGGAATTAGTAGCCTGACAAGGGACCCTGCCCTCTCAAGCCAAATGGATATCCCAGGTTACATTTGAACAACACTCTACACATCTTCATTAGAAATTGAATGTAATTTCTTCCTAAGTAGAAAGAAAATTATGTGCATATCAACAAATATTGCATACATTTTGTAACCCCATAAAATGGCTCCTTTCCTCATATTTATGTCGCTTCCATTTGTGCACTCTCGTACCTTTGTGGCTTACCATATGGAAGTGTTTGTGTCACTTGCATTTGTGCCCTCATGTTCCTTTTTGGCTCACCCTATGAAAAAGTGTCCCTAATGGGCACCACTATGAGAAAAATGGTAAATGAATAGACCTCCTCAGCCACAGTGACAATGTGTGCGCCAACAAAATAAAAATTGGGAAAGAGATTAAACTTAAAAACAACCTCCGCATCTCCACTAAATTAATGATAATAACTTAGAGGGGATTGAAGTGAAATACTCAAAATCACCTAAGTTTGCACTGATAAACCCAGACATACTACTTACAAATTTCGTTGATTGTACACATTCCCATGGAATCATATTTCTAAAACCAATATTGGAACATTAAAAAAAACCTATTCAAAGCAAGAAGAGCACAAAACTGGCATTTATTTGACAAACACCCATCATTTAAAAGCAAAAAAATGCACAGAGAAGAAACAAACCTTGCACATAGGGCTCACTTATCACTGATGCACACATTGAAATTTGAGTTGCTCCAATTTCCTTCAACAAGCCTCTCCTCGGTAAGTTTATATATTCACCATGAGAACTTCCTGGATATATTTAATGTATATATGTAAAAAATGATCAGAAATCTTATCGAAAAGTGTATTAATGACACCCAAATATATATATTTTAATGTATATATGTAAAAAATGATCATAAAGCTTATCGAAAACTATGTAAATTACCAGAAAAATATGGGCTTTTGCTACTGTATATTTCAATGGTCGGCCTATTGCAGAGAAAGCATTGAGGTAAGGAATCACCCTCCTAGCGAGTGATGAATAAACATTGAAAGATGTGTGAGAAGGTGAAAGGGGGAGCGTACATGCATACACCATTTAAAATAAACCAAGGCTACCAGGGGTAGTCATTGAACCATTTTATGTTCATCAATGATAAAGGTGGAGTCGGATTTATAAAATTGAGCTAAAACCATAAATGTTGTAGGAAACCCATACTTTGACACCAATCCCCAATCCCACAGATCAAATCAAACCCCCCCAAAAAACTGCAAAAACCCTAACAGTCAAAGAAAAAGCCAACCCAGCACACTAAATCAAACAATAACGGAGCAAAGAACAAAAACAACACCTTTAAGGTTCCATTGCAATGATGGCAACAAAAACATGATTTGTGATAAATAGAATTATCAACCGTCAATTGATCAACCAAATAGATCATCTTTTCACATGACTTGCACTTTTGTGGTGTGCCAGGGAACACCATCTTCAGGGGCTTGCAAAGATGAATAAATCACCTCTCCCAGATGACACAGCCACGAGAGACCGTGCATTAAAATCCATGGGAGGAAGACCACAGATTAGTCACACAGCGTAGAGAAATGACTAAGGACTGTGATCGATTCTGTAAACAAAGGGTAGACGGGGAGGAAGAAACCTGGAAGTCGCCGCTTGGAGTCAGGTTAAAACACGTGGAATGAAATGATTCAATGATTTCGGTGAATAGATCGCAAATTCTGATATGCCTCGGGAATAACCTCCCCTATAGGAACATCGAAGCACATAGTGGGTCTTCAGAAACTCTGTTGTTGTATACATAGCAGATCCACTAAGAATATATGCAGGGCTTCCTCCATTGGGACACTGATAAGCCTGGGATCAATAATCTTCATAACTTCTTCTCTGTTCAAATTGGTTATCTTCTTCACCCACCCTATGATGTTCATGTCCTCTTCAAATTCGCTTTCACCCACTGACTTTTTGCCCATGATCAGCTCAAGCAGAACCACTCCAAAGATGTATACATCAGTCTTCTCGTCCACTTTCAAATTGTATGCGTACTCTGTAAATCCAACATCCAACCTTAAATGGTAATTTAGAGCAAAGGCCAGTGGCAAATTCACAACAAAATAAGAAATACCTATACTATTAAGTACTTTTGACTTATACATAGTTTCTTTTATTTATAATGCGTGCTTCTCTGCCTCACTCTCTATTAGGTAGCTTTTGCTCCTTAAATCATGTTTGCATATCCCAAAAAATGAAGTACAGAACAACTCTTCATACTGTGTTTAGAATTGATAATAAAAGATCATGGATTTCAATAACAGGCCATAGACTTTCGGAAAGCTAGCAGCTTAATTAAACTTTTGGGTGAGCTTTTACTAAAATTGGAAATCGAGCCTTTAAAGATGAAACAACAATTTACCTGGAGCTATGTAGTCAATGGTGCCTGCTACTGACCACCGAAGTGAAACAAGGCAACTGACACAATTTCCCAAACCAGTGATCCATTATCCAACTTCAACCAAAGATCCTCATCCACATGCCCAAAAAATTAAGCACAACAACTTGCATGAAAGAATGAATAACATACCTCATGGTGACGATGACTTACCATCTCCCATACACTGGGTTTCTTAGATGTGATGAGCCTCGGTTGACCTGTAGTTGTAAAGGTGAATGTGGGGGGTTGTTGGTCTCCCATCTGTAGATATGTTGATCATCATCATGGTCGGGATCATGTTCTCCATTGTGGGCCACGAGACATGATCTCGTCTAGTTACCCCTAGGCATGGGGGGGTAACAGTACTCATGTTGGTTGACCTGTAGTTGTAAAGGTGAATGAAGGGGGTTGTTG
>ML876270.1:12605-26048 GCA_009831015.1 Picea engelmannii
GGTTCACAGCCCACACTGTCACTTTGACCGGAACCTCTTCCGTCTAGGCTCACTCCTAGGGAAGCCAAGGGGGGTAGTCCCTAGTTTCTAGATCAGTTTTAGAGTTAAGTTCTAGGAGTTAGTTTTAATTATTTACAAGGTTTGGGGGGTTCTAATCCTAAGATGCACAAGGAGAAAATGCAAGATGCAAGGGTTAGTATGTAAGTCAAGCCTTTTCCTAGGGCAACTAAGACTAGTGCCTAAAGATTGGGCAAGGGGTCAACTAAGTTAAGGGGTTGTTCGTTACAAGTAGATTACAATATTACTTACAAAGAATAATTAAACTCAAAGTAGGTACAAGATTTACAATTTAAAGAATGCTAGATTACAGCAACAAGCTAACCAATTATTTATTTGTGTTTGTGCAGGATATCAAGAGATTAAAGCGTCACATCACAATATCATCAAAGCATCAAGATCATCATCATCAATACATCAAGAAGAAGAAAAGATGAGCACAAGTATTAGAGATGAAGACCAACCACCCTTAAATATTAAACCCACAAGTAGTTTTAAAGAGTTAAGTCCCGGGTTAAGTTGTTAAGCTTTCTTAAGGTTTTCAAATTTTATTAAGTTTTCACCAAAGCCTCCTCCTCCTATTGCCAAATAACTGTTGGATGCTCAATAAGTGTTGCCACCCTAGCTTCACAAGTCAGCCCAAAACAAGAGTACTTCCCGGAGAGGACACATCCTGTGCATCGTGAGACAGTTCCCTACCTACACCCTCCGTTGTTTTCCTCAAGCCCCATTTTAGATGGTGAAGATGGTGGTCTAAGGTACCCTAAAGAGTCTATTAAGTTTATATATTAGTTAGGTAGAATTTTAGGAGTGTTTTAAAGATTTTATGACACTTTTTTATGGTGATTTAGTGACTTGGTCGAAACTCACTGTGGTCTTAAAAGTGTGTTGATTTAGTTATGAGATCAAGAGCATTAACACATGTATATGTCACTAGATTGCACAATCAGATAGCTTGAAAAATAACAAGGGCAAGAACAACTTGCCAACCAATAGAGGAGAAACAATCACACTTATATCATATTTCAGAGCAATGAGTGTGAGAAAGATAAAGATTTAGATGTTGCCTACGTATCAACTTAAAAGAAAGAAGTTACTCTAAGCATATGGCATCAAAAGATCTATGCAATAAACAAAACACCATTCACTTAGTTAAGCATTTAGTTCATAGATCTAAGCATGAGACATAAAAAAAAGCATTTGTAGTGGACTAAGCATGCATGAGATCTAGTTAAGTTAATTTAGGTGCCCCATAGGCTTAAGCTAGAGTGTTATCAAGTGTATTAGATCTAGATCTAGGATATTAGAACATTATAGCATTTAGATCATTAATCACATGTTAAAAACCCTAACCCGACCTTTTGGGGTATTCCTCTCCCAACAAGGTAGGTAATTAATTATCTTGCTTATTAAGAAATTATTGAGGAAAGAAACAAGCAAACCAAAAGACAAGCAAGCAAGCCCTACCCCACATCCTAGGGTTTGGGAGATACCCTTTATCTCACAAACCCTCACGTCCTAGCAAGAGAAATGCAAAAAGAAAGATAAAAATTAAGATCTAGACTAAAACCCTAACTACCCAAGGTTCACACATGGGAGGGGGCCGTACCCTTTTCCTCCCACAAATGTGAGCCACTACAAGCAAGCAAAAGAAGGAGAAAAATCTACAAGAAAGCCTAGAAATTGACAAAGGAGGTTGAGAAATAGCTACCAATCCCTTTGGGGGTCTTTGAGTGTTGTGTGGATGCCTTTGGGTAGCCAAAACCCCTCTCAACCATATCTGAACCTGCAAAAACCAGCAAGGTATCCTTGCTGGAAATGACACACAACCAATCTACAAATGAAGAAAAACTTTTTCCTTTTTAGGCCAAAAATTTTTCTTAAGAAAAATTTGAAATTTTTGATATAAAATGACCTATCTTACTAGATTATGTTAGCTGAAATATATGGAAGTGAACAGCAATATAAGAGAAGAGTAAGGGTAAGAAATAGATGGAGTTTGAGTGTGTCTCAAGGGAGGCTTCTTTCTTGAGGTTGTCCCAATGAAACCCTTGAAGCTAAACCTACAAAAACCTTGAACAATGATGGCATACAATAGACAATATGTGCATATACTAATAATATGACATTTAAATCCTATCTAGCATATCCAAATACATAGATCTACAAGCATGTGCATTACTAAATCTACCCAAATAACATTTTACCTTAGGATCCAAGGATGCAACCACCAAACAAAATAATAGAACAAGTTTACCTCATAAGTATGGCAAGAAGAAGCATGTGCATAAATCTTCCAATAATCCTCCAAAGTTTCTTTATTACTCAAGAAAAAGGATCTTGGAGAAAACTGTCTCCAAAACCCTAGAGAGCTAGAAGATGGAAATGTGGAAGAAAGAGAGAGAGAGAGAGTGGAAAATCAAGTAGCATAACCTTAGCTCAAGATATGGTGAAGAAAAGAGTGAGGGGAGGGTTCATTTTATACTTGGAGAGGCAAACTCACCCCTGTTGGATCAATTCCAAGTGTCCAACACCAAGCAAAAGAGGAGATCCCTAGGCTAGGGCACACCATCTAGGGTTTGCACAAGAGATCTATGGTGTAGATGAGTGAAAAAATGTGTTGGGATAAAGCAAAGGGTGTACGAGAGGCATGGGATCCATGCTCGGTAAGTGAAGAGTCACAAATAATTTAAAAAAAAAATATTTGGAATTTTCTAGAGAGGGAGGGCGTAACTCCTCTTGAAGGGCGCACCACATGGGGGAGATACAAGAAATTGAGGGGAATTAATGAGGTAGAGGGAGTGGGGTCAGCTTAAGGGATGACGTGGAGGCTAAAGGGAGTGAAAGCTCAAGAGAGGGGGCCACACTCAAGTCACAAATTTAATTAAAAAGGAAAAACGTCGATCCCCCTAGGGCGGCGTGACTTTTGAGTGTGGAAGGTTGATAAGGGGTTAGAATAGGTTGGGAAAGGTTGGGAGGGTTATGTTATGCTTAGGGGGTCTCTCTCTAACCTTTATTCCATCATTTTTCATCCTCTAACTCATTATTACAATTATTACATTTTTGCGATGTTTGGACTTTAGCAATTAAAATTGTTGTTTTAGACTAACTAACACTCTGGGTAGACAAACCCATGGCTAAAGTTGTCCGACTGAGCTGAAACTTGGTCCATAGATGTCGAGGGTGCTATTCCATTTCTTTTGAGCACAAATAACCCTATCAAAAGTCCAAGGACCTAGTTTTTACAATTATTGCTCAAAAATAATTAATTAATTAAATAATTAAACCTCGAAACTTAGGGAAATTTAATTAAAAAAAAATAATTTAGACTCGACGGAATTCCGCAAAACTTTTGTAATGTCCCCCACCTCTTGATGAAGAGGTATTGAGGAGACTCAATGGCCTAGGCATCCCCACTAGGCCATAGTCCCACACTAAGGGGAAAGGTCAACCAAACTAAGGGTATATTCTTAAGTTGACTTGATGAAAAGGTGAAAAAAGGAGTAAAATATAACTCAATGAAGGAATAGAAGAGCTGGAGGAGTTAACCCTAGGGGTTAACCTAACTCAACAGAGAAATAGAAGAAAAGTATAAATAGAAGGCTGGGGCGCACCTATTAGGCATTCTAGATTTTGGTAATTGCTTGTTCTTACTCTTGAGCATACAGTTTGGGGGTTTTGCTGTTACAAACCCTTGTGAGCAAGTCAGTGGTGAAAGACCCACTCACCTTGTTCCAAGCTTGGTCTCAGGGATGAAAGACTCCACCCACACCATTCTACACTCATCACATATCCATCTATCAATCCAGGAAAGTAGTAGGGCCGTACTGTTTAGGAATTTCCAGCAAGGGCGCACCATCACTTGAAGAGGAGTTCGATCCAGCCATTCAGAAGAGCTTGGAGGAATTCCAACACTTGGGTTCTATTTGCAGGTACTCAACCATCATTTTGGAGGTTTTCTTGAGGATCTATCACCATCAGATCTTCAGCTACAGATTGGGACGGCCTTGAGGCAAGGAAGACGTCCTGTGATTCAGTATTTCTCAGATCTAGGGAGTTTTACCTAGAATCTGGACCTAAAACTTCTCCTACGGGGTTTCCATAGCCCGATCTACCATTCTAGGGAGTTTTAGAGGTTTTGGAGGTGTCCTTCATTCAGAACGACCTATTGAGTTATTCAAGGCTTCAGGAGGGCGCATATTGCATTAGGGTTTCAGCCATTGACAGAGGAGGATTGAGTATTTGAGCTTCAGACTTCCGGGAGAGGTTTCCTTGGTCCCGATCTACATTTTGGTGGAGTTTGGCACGATTTGAGCATCTCCTTCAACTAGGCCGAATTATTGGTTGCTTTCAGCCAGCAGGACGTACCAGCAGCCCAGGGGGATTGAGCGTTCATCTGTTATTGGCATCTTGGGTCTTTAGATTATATCCAGCCTTTGGAGGCATCTTTTGTATTAGCGAGATCATTTTGTAGCAGCTCATATCTATTATCTATTGGGGCCATCTGAGGATTATTCAAGATCTGCTCTATATTGTATCTGATTCATGCTTTCCATAATAAAGGTTAGATCTATGTTTGTTTTTTCCATATCTTGATTATGTTTGTGAGCTTGCATGTGTTGGATAGATATTGTATGAACACCATTTAAATAACTGGAATGAACCCTAAGGCCGAAACACCAATAGCCACCTGCACAACAATAACAATCAAATCAGTGGTAGTTAGTGGTTTCAAGAAAAAAATTGGCTTGGGATCATTACAACTTTCTAAGATGTCTTGCATGGTCATTTACAATGATTCCCTATAATAGTTGCCAAAAGATAAACCCACTAGAACGTCGTTCACCACTTTGGAGGAATTATTGCAAGTGTGAGGGAAAAACTCAAGGGAAATCAATAAGGCTGAAAAGCCCAATTGATAACCTGAGGATAAAAAACCCTCGGTGAAAGGAACTCTCCCAATGAACCGATCCCAAGGTAACTGACCTAGACATGACTCATGCAGACCTATTACATTATTAACCCACGTAGGGGTGCGGAAATTCCATTTTACAAAAAGAAGTGTTGGGGTCAAACATGCCCTGTAGAACCAAAGTCTTAAACAAATTTGCATCTGATGATGCCTCTCTTCATGGCACATGGAGTTGACCACCTGTGTTGGAGAGGCGGTCAATAGATCCATGCCACAAGATTTGTAGAATCCCTTTCGAGAGGGGTAGTAGATAAAAAAAGAAAAGATAGTTTACTTAGTAGGACTTGTTACCCCCCTCACCTATGGGTAACTAAGGAGATCGTGTCCTAAGCCCCATAGGTTGCACACATGGATCATAGAGAGATGTGTACCAACATTTCACATGATGGCTCTGTTATCCCCATTTCTTAAGGATAACTAAGGAGATGATGTATGTATGCCCTTAGGTTGCAGACATGGAGTACCGAGAGATATATGGCTGATAGCATCCACTTGCACAGACAAAGACCCACCTCACCACCACAGTTCTCAGGTTCATCATGGGGGTATCCACCACATCAGCTATCTTCTAGGAGACATTGGGTCTTGCTCCATGAGGTACAAGTCAGGTATTATGGTGAGTATCATTTCAATATTTGAGGCATTTTAGTTTGTTGCATTTAAAACCTCTTTTGACTATCTTATGTTTGCTTGGAAATTGTGCTCTTTTCCTTATTTCACCTTGGTGGTTGACATTGCACCCTAGTAAGTGGTCACCCTTAGGGATAGGTTTGCTACGGGGAGGTCCCCTAGACAGGACATCTTGTCGTTCCCGACCATACTTGCCACTTTCCACACTTCATCCCCTCATCTCCTTAACTTTTGGGATTTTCGGGTGAACTGACCCAAGAAGGGATTGCCCCTCATTTCATGGGAAGAAGGGGCTGAAGGCCCATAGGCTTGTAGCTGGAAAAAGATAAAATCCAATCATGAACCTTCTAGATGCTTGCCCAGGGATCCCGAGGACAATGAAATGTCTCTCATAAGAAACTGATGGGACCCGTAAAAAATAATTAATACAAATGCCAACCAAGGAGGAGCATGTGTGGGCAATGTTTTTCATGCTTAGGTAGAAGCCCCACACACTGTCTTCAACTTGGGGATGCATAATGTGACCAGGGTAGAGTAAAGGTGGGCATTGTTTTTCATGCTTAGGTAGAATCCCCACATTGGCTTGAACTTGGAAACATCTTGAAAGAACAAAAGGCAATGAATGAGCTTGGAAAAAGGTTGCATTGAAAATGAAGGTGCATCACACCCTCTACAAAGGCACCCATAAATGAGACACTGCGATCCCTTGTATGTCATGAAACCCATGCCCAAACGTCTTTCCTCCATCCATGTCACTTTGTCCACATGACCTAGAGAGGGGTCCACTTGGGAAACACTCCTAAACTTGAGGTACGATTCACCCAATAGGTTGCTTTGTCAACCCTCCCATACCCAAACTTGGCAAATTGAATAGGATATTTTAGCACTTGTTTAGTTTGATGAGGTGGTTTTTGATGCACATGCTTGGGTGGCTCTTTTATTGATTTGATTTACTTATCATGACGCATTTGAATTGAGGTTCATTGTCTTGCAGGACCTAGTTTGTGGATAGTTTTGGAAGAACAAGTCTAGCTTGGGCTTCCTTGGGGATTGAAGCCCACAGGTTGGATACCATGGCCCACACACCGAACGATGATGGTAGCCTTTGGAAGCCTAAGAGACACCTTGGAGGATCTATCCTAGCCCATTGTCAACCCAACGTTTTTCTCTTAAGGCCAAAACGTCACACTTGAGGAGCTTGGCATCACCCTAGGGCTAGGGTTTTGGTGGTGGAGTTATTGATGATGGACACTTGGCACGTTTTGATGGAAGGAGGCATGGCTTGAAGGAGGAAACCCTAGCGCATGAGAGGGAGGCCCTAGAAGGCCCAATGACTTCCATCCTCAACTCCAACGACTTGAAAAAAGTGTCAAAACGTCACCCTCTAGAGGCTTGATGTCACCTTAGGGTTTCTTATGTGCATTTTTTTAAGTTAAATTTGAATTTGATAATGTAAAAGGGAAAAGTAAGGGTTGTTGACCCCTTACTTTGTGGTTATCCTAAAATTAAGTGGACAAATACTTTTAGGAGGATTTGTATAAATAGGGATCAAACTCTTGTCATTTTATCATAGCTCTCCCATTGTGAGAAGACTGCTTGGCTGAAATTTGCGCTCTAGTTGGGAAATGTTATCTATCTCTCTTTCTACTATCTCTTGCTATGGTTTTCTTTGGCTATTGGATGAAGAAGTAAGGAACTATATTTCTTGGAGGCTATTTCTTTCTTTTCTGGTGGATTTTTCTTGGTTTAAAGGAGTTTATCTTGTTATTGCTTGGACTAGGTAAGGAATCTCTCTTGTTATTGCTTCTTTTCTTGGTTGCAAGGTTAATTTTTTAATATTTTGGGGAATATAAGTGCATACAACCCCAGTAAGCCCATCATAATTGTCTTGAAATAATTTGTTGCATAAAGGAAAACTAGGAGAAGTAAAGGGTTACACCCTCCTAGGTTTTTCCTAGCTAGTTTTGCTTGCCTTGGGGAGTAAAAGGGCTTACACCCCCAAAGAAATAGCACAACTTAGCTCTTTCATTTTAAAGACTCCATAACCCAATAGTTAAAGTCACTAATCTCTTGCATTGGAGAAACAAAATCATTGCAGTGGGATACGTAGATTCACGAGATATTTAAATTGTTTAAGTTGGGATCTTTTCTATATGCTTTAAGTTTGTCAAAGCCTCTAGGGTGTCTAGATTGGTCAAGTGGATCTTGAACTATAGATAATTAAAAGATACAACCATTAGTGCTGCAGTAAAACATCTACTATTTTGATTCTAACTTGCAAATTTAACCGTGGAAATATGCTAGTAAACCATCATTATCATTCTACTGCTAATTAGTCAACTTTTTGTCCGATTACTTGCTTGTTTTCGTGGTTAAAACTTGTTGCTGTAACAAATCTTGTTTTTGTGGTTAAAAGGAACCTACTTGCTTTGAAGAAGCTATTCAGAAGAAAGAATGGGTGGATGCCATGACAGAAGAATACCGGTCCATTAGAAAGAATGATGTATGGGAAGTAGTTCCCAGACCAAGGAACACAGATGTGGTATATTTCAATTGGATATACAAGATAAAACATGCAACAGACAGAAGTATTGAAAAACATAAAGAAAGATTTGTGGCTTGTGGTTTTCCTCAAAATAAAGGTATTGATTATGAAGAGACGTTTGCTCCTGTAGCCAGATACACTTCTATCAGAACCATCATAGCTCTTGCAGCCAAAATAAAGTGGAAGTTACACCAGATGGATGTGAAAACAACCTTCTTAAATGGTGTTATTGAAGAAGAAGTGTATATAAAACAACCATAAGGGTTTGAAGTTGAAGATAGAAAGACTCATGTCTGCAGGTTGAAGAAAGCTCTGTACGGGTTGAAGCAAGCTAATTGTTAAAATTAATGCAGCTGCAAGAGCCATTCTTCGGGAGAATGGCAAAGACCCTAGATGAGATCTAGGGCCCCCAGTACACTCCTGGGGTTCTTGGTCTGGGACCAAGCAGTTAGAGCCATGGAAAAATACCCTAGTGAGGGTCCCTAGTGTATTGTTGGGGTTCTTTGTTAGGGACCAAGAATTTTGATGATATAAGTCCCTAGATGTGTTCTAGGGCCCCTGGATGTGTTCTAGAGAATCCTTGCTCGATGCTTGGATTGATCCTTGGTTGTGTACCTTGGTGGATAAGAACCTAGTGGTGATCTAGGGCCCTCGGACACATTCTAGGGTATCTTGGTTTGTGACCAAGCAGTTCTTGGTTAAGTACCAAGCCAAGATTATGTGTGATCTTTTTCTCTCCCGGGATGGTCCATGAGACCTAGGAGCAGTTAATAAGAAGGATAGGCTCACATCATTGGCCTTCCTCTTATGCTGGGATGATAAAACCTTATAAGTTATATCATGTGTGGATGTTCTCATGATCCTCTCCCTTGTTGGTATTTTGGTGTGGCTCCCTTATTTGAGCTCTTATAGTTGTGCGACTCCCTTCCTTGAGCTGATATGGTGGTGTGGCTCCCTCCTTGGTTGCTGGTATAGGGTGTGACCCTCCTTGCCTTTTGTTGCTACTTTCCCACTGTTGTTGCACTTGTTTGTTGTTGTTGTCCCATCACTTGTGCCACCCTTTTGTTGTCTCTGTTTCCTTCTATAGTAACCTAGGTTTGATGTCCTTAATAGGGTTTGTAAGGAAACCCTCTAACTGTTGTTATAACTAGCAATTTTGTTTTGGACAGCTTTTGTTAAGGCTGTAAGTGGCTTTCTTTTGGATAGTGGTGTCTTTGTTTCAGCCTAGTACTTGTTGTTTGGAATGCTGGCTTGTTTTCTGATTTTTCCCTAAGTTCTTGGCAAAACTGTTCACAAGATCACGATGAGATCTACCCCTCAGGGTTTGATCCATGATCCTTAAAGCTTTTTCTGAGCATACAGAAAAGAGGAGAACAACAAGCTCATCAGGTAAATCTGTTCCTTGTTTTTGCTAAATTATTGTTCAGATCTGTTCTTTGTTTTTGCTAAAGGTAATCTTCAGATCCATTGTATTATTTTTGTTATTGGTTTACATCAGATTTTGTGAATATATTGTTGATCCAAAACTACGGTAGTAAATAAAACTGAAAAGATATTTTTGTTCTAGTTTGCTCTTAAAATTATAACATTGAATCAGAGCTTAGGGCATGAAAAGAGATCAATTGTGGCAGACTATTGAGCCTGCGTAGATCCACACCTAAGGGTTTTTTTTGCAGATCAGCAGTAAGGTTGTTTTATATCAGATCTTGTTTTCAGTATGGCATCATCATCACTCATCTGATGCACTAGAACTCGGCCTGTTCTAAGGTTGAGGCATCTGCATGTCCAAGACAATCTGAGGCTATTGGACTGCAAGTCCGAGATTCTTTGGGGGTAATCTAAACAGCAGATCCCAGCCCTGTTGTGGGAAATCCTATTGTAGATCCAAGCCACTTCTTGAGGCAGAAGAAGGGCAGTCCTTGTGGCAGCTATCCAAACCAGATTGAGGGTGATATTCTGGACAGGTGTATAATAGAGGCATATCTACAACAATAAGAAGGAGGCCGAATACTCCTAGAAGCTACCCCAGCCCTAACCATAGCCACTACAGGCCAAAGAAATTGCAGACCTATCATAACTTCAAATCACAAAATCGCTCAAAGTCTCAGGTAACTCAAGCGCAGATTTAAGGCAAGATTCTTTGTGGTTAAGGGTGGATCTGAGGTGAAAAGGAGACTGAATTTAGGTTTGACCTATTGCAGAAAGGAAGCCGAGTTTCAGAGGATGGTGATGGAATGTCTGATGTAGGTTTGAGGCAGAGGTCTGTTAGGCAAATTTTTTGAGGCAAGTTGAGCAGTGTCTTGAGGCCATGCTTTAAATGTGAATGATGAGTTCCAACATTTACTTTCCAAGTTTGAAGAAATGTCGAAGGCCCCAATATCTCAATCTGTACATGAACTTGAAATGATAACTATCCGTGTGGAAGAAGAAAGAGTCACCTCAAGTTGCTCCAGAAGAGGACCCTGTCATAGTGCAAAAACATGGACCTTAGCACATGACCGGAGTGAAGAGGAACATTTCCCTCATGATTCTGATAGTAGAACAATTGGTACATAAAGAACGTTGTTGATTTTACCAACTCTGTTACCTGAGAACATCACAGATGAATCTTCATACTGAAAAGGAACCAAATTCTGTGGAAGAGAAAAATATGTCTAACTTCCATCTCTTCAATAAACTCAGAATACTCAGATTGAATAGAGTGAGGCAGTATGAAGATTGCAGTGGTTGTGGTTATGTGCATGAAGAAGTGATTTGGAGGTGTGTTGATTTCTTTCTTGATTAAAGTTTTGGTCTTGAGAGTGCAATGTTATTTTCCAGTCTTCTGAACCTCTAGAAAGCATTGATCAAGTGGAGTTGTCCTCTTCCATTGTTGATGAAACACTTAATGGTCTCTTCTCCCAAAGAAATATTTTTAAAGAAGAGAATCAAGCTAACTAACTTGGAACGAAATGAAGATCTTTACCTGAAGCCCCTTTTCTCTTAGTGCTATGAATGTGATAGATAATCAGGCAAGTGGTTTTCTGTTGCAGATTCCTTGTGGCCTTGTTCAAGATTCCTCTATCAAAATTGTTGGCATTCCAAGCGAGCTTCTCGATAAATTCCAAATTGAACTTATAGGAGCACAACTTCCAGAGGAGCCGGATCCTCCCATATATTGCGTAGCTGTAAATATCCATATGCCACTAATGACAAATACTCATATTGTCCTACTTGGGCTCTCTCATGGTAATATCTCCGAAAGAACTTGTTGCGAGAAATTATTATTTACAATGCAGATATCCTTTGCCTTCAAGAGGTCCAAAGTGATCAGTTTGAAGAATGGAAAGTAACTTTGGTCAAAGAACTGAACCCCTATCGAAAGGGGTCAAAGCATACATAACAAACACGTGTTATAGCAGGCTCAAATAAGGACAGTGGTATGGTCTCTTGAGGATATGGAGTTACTTTAACAACAGATACATGTCAGATATCCACATACACAGAAGATGTCTATGGAAGCTACAGGTGGTAGCAGGCTGCAAATTACAAGGTGTGTCTTCAGCCCAAGAAAGTTCAAGGTAAGTCCAGGTATGTATCATTTGCATTTGATCACTGAATTTGAAATAAGTATGTGTCTACTAAAGACAACAAGAAGAGTTGTGATTATCTTCCTGTTGTATTTATGGACCGGTGTCCTAAAGGAGTACTGTCAAAATCTCTATTGGATTTTGGTTATATGACCAAGGAAGCCATGATCTGAACATATGCCTGTTATAATTGATGTAAGCTAGGTCATTTTCCGTGGTTTGGGAACTCAGCAGTATGTTGGACCATTATCCCCGGTACGAGAGTCCAAAAAGTTCTCATTTGAGTTTTTTTTTTTTTTAGGTTGGGTTGTTTTCCTGGTTAAGGAGTCCAACAAATTATCTTGGTAGTTGGGGTATTTCTCCTTTTTTGGGGGAACACAACAGATATCTTTTTTGAGTCAGGAGTCCTAAAATTGTAATTGAGCCATTGTCCTTGGTACGAGAGCTCAATAAGGTTATACATGTCATCCGCGATATGTGTCCTGCAGTTTCCCAAAGAGAAGACTTGGTTAATGGATAGTGAGGTCACATGACAGAAAGCATAACCTGGTAAAAGTTTGACTCAGTTTTTCATATTAAACTTGGTACGACACCAAGTATATCTTGAAGAGATACGACACCAGATCAGAGTCAAAGGATCTTGCAGGCTCAGAGGGAGCCAGTTTGCTCATGCAGGGAGGAAGACATATTATAAGACTCAAAGGGAGTAGGTGTAGCAGTCCCAGTATGTGAGTTGGGCCCTAAGATGCAGCAGAAGCAGGCATGACATCAACTCCAGTGTATGTAGAGGCACTCCAAGAGAGGGAGGCGGTACTACTTCCATAGGGAGAAGTTATTGAGTCACTTTCAGAGATAGTAGACGCCACCATGTATAGATAGATAACTAGTTCATTGATGTATTTGACGAACACAAGGCCAGATATATGTTTTTCCATGAATACATTGAGTCAATATATGGTTAAGTCGAGACGTGTTCACTTGGTTGCGGAAAAACATGTGTTGAGGTACCTGATGGGTACAATGGACTATGGACTTCGATATGGTTCGGATCTATTACAATATGAAAGATTGTGCTCGTTTTACCATTGAAAATACCCTTGTCACTTGTTATTGCGCAGTTTGTATTTTAGGTTACAGGCTAGAGGATAGTGGACAAACTGGCGTAACAGGAACCTTCCCCACCCACTGTCACCTCGATGGGGGGCTCTTTCTGTTTAGGGAGGTTAGCCCAAGGGAGACGTCCTCGGTAACCTGGGGTTTGAAAAGGCAAAGAGTAAAAGGTCAAAAGTTAAGGTTATTCCTCCTCCCAGGTTACCACCAGTATCAGATATTCCGGCTAATCAGCCAATAAAGAAGTGAAGTCCCTGTTGAGAACACCTGCCTAGAACAAGACAATAATAACACAATATATGTATTTGCAGGTTACAATTCAAAGGGTTAGTACTTCTCAATTATCTGATTTCATTAAATAAGCAAAGTAACAGATAAGATGAGGTCAACGTTTTGCTAATTAGTCAATGAAAATCATCAATTCATCAATATATATTACAAGATGACCAAGCCAACAGTATTTTCTATCAACAATAGCTCAATAAAGGCATGACATCATCATTTATTGCTAAGTTAGAAGGGTTGTTGCGTCAAGTATGACGTCAGCCCTAGTTAGTGGC
>ML876271.1:6945-18351 GCA_009831015.1 Picea engelmannii
ACCAATTTTGTTTACAAAAGACTTGGTAAACCATTCTGCCAGTAACTGATCAGGAAGCTCAAGTTTAATGAGACGTCGCCTCCGTCGCCACTCATGAATATGATCAGATATATGAGTGCCCGAGCTTTGTTTGAAGGAGGTTAGAATCTCAGTTCCGGTATCGTAACGGATCGGTAACTGGTAATGTGTTAGAAAATCCATTGCAAGGGTGTTGAAATCCGAAAAGAAACCCCGTGGTAATTCAATGTACCACTTCGCAGCAGCACCCATAAGAGTTCGTTGAAAAAGATGCAGTCTAATGGAGTCGTCCATCAATGAGTTGGACGAACACCACAAATGGAAAGTCATGACATGATTATTTGGGTCCTCTCCCACCTTCCCATCGAATTTTGGAATGTCCGATGGAAGCTTTGTAGGAATAGCAGGCCATTGGGGAGAATGACGAATAGGATCATTAAGAATCCTAGACAAATCTGGCAAATCCAAAGTAGCAAGAAAAGGCAGCTGCTGATTCACTTGTGGATACTGGTGACTTTGGGGTGGAAGCCCTGTCGGTAAACCAGTGGGACCGTATGCAATCTGCCCCCAGAGGGAAGACCCTGGTTGATTCTGTGGTGGCTGAATAGGATAGTAACCCCAAGGATTTTGACCTTGAGTCTGAGTGGGGACTTGAGGTTGAGTAGTTTGATCCGACCCCCAAATAGGATTAGTCACACCTGGATATGGTTGGCCTGTAGTAGGGACAGCTTGTTGCCCCCCAGTATTTTGAGGAAAGTTTTGCATAAGTTGATTCCAATACTGGGCCAATGCAGGAGGTATGTTTTGTCCTAAAGGTGAGGTTGGTCCCCCTATCAAAGGGACAGTTCCACCTGGAAGTTGCGTACCAACCGTAGGTTGTGTAGTAACGGTGTTATGTCCGTGAAAGGGAAAAAGAAACGGAACTGTTCCACTCTGTGCACCATCAGGAATCTAGACATTAGGTGCAACGGTCGAGATAGTGCTACTAATATTAGGATTGCCAGGAGGAAACGGAGGGAGTGTCAGGATGAAACCGGGAATAGGATGCCCAGGAAACTGAGGACCACTTGGAGAACCAGCTGGAGTTTGCGGGGGTGTTGGATGGGAAACATTCAACGATGGATTCAGCGCATGGTAACCAGGAGGTAAATTCGGATTAGCCTCGGGAGTTCTCTGGGTATTGATAGGAGGAAGAGTAGTTGCAGTAATTCCGGTTTGGACACTCGTAGTATTTTCGAGATAGGCCATCTCGGGAGGAAAAACAAAACGATAAGTGGTAGTCTCTGGTGTAGTCTCTGGTTCAGGAGACACAGGAGGGTTGATTTCATAGACAGGTGTGGACTCAGTACCAAACAATACTCGTCGGAAATCACCCGACCAAAAAGGATCTTGGCCTACTACACCGTGAGAAGGCCCAGCAGTTGATTCAGAGGATGTAACAATGGTTTCTTCAGAAGGATCGAATCGTCCAACAGGTCGTTCACCACGACGAATGCGATAATCCTCTACAGTATTGGTAATTCGAAATTCAGCAAGAGGATCAGTGGGTTCTACTTGTGGAGGTGGTGTAAAAACTTCTGGGACATCACTTATGTCCGCGTGTGGTAGAGTAACAAGGGGAATTTCACCCGGACAAGGAGAGTCCTCAGGGGTACCCTCAGGTGTTGTTGTATGCAAAGGTTGTGAAGCTTCCGGATGTTTTGGAGACAAACCTTGCATCCTATGTGAACGTCGTGGGGGAACAATTGTAAACAAGTAACCAACTCCCCAACGAAAATCCTAAGGTCAACTTCGAGGAACAAACAGCACACCCTAGTAAACAAAATCTAGAAGCAATCACCAAGCAAACAATACCTTCTAATACCGAAGCCACTAGTTGGTGATGAAATCCAACGTCGCAACAACGAGACGAGAAGGGGCGGGGCTAAGATGGAAAAGTTACGTTGACGACCTGCTTAACAGACTTACACCCTGGTGCAAGCTCCCACACATAATCGTGGGTATACCCTCCAAGGAGCCCGAGTGAGTTTGATCAGCGTCGATTCCAGGTACCGTGAAGACTTTTCCCTCCACAGTCACCTTGGGTAAGAACCTAGAGAGATAAGCCACTAAGGTTACCACAGACAATAGTACAACCTGAGGAAACGGTCGTCAGTCCGATCCACACGCAAAGGCAGGGTATCTAGCCCGAAATCAACTCAAAGGCTTCCACTCATAATTGTGGGTATACCTCGGAGTGACCCCCATAATACGTGCAATCTCTACACTGATGCCAACAAAGCAGGGTTAGTAACTCTGCTAACACCAATGCGACCTAATGCTTGACCCTTGTGTTAGAAGGGCTTCCCAGGACAATATGCTGCCAATGGAATTTTACACTCCCTAACTCAAGATACTATTGTGTGTTTTTGAGCTTTTTGAGAGTGTGTCTCTCTTCCTACTCCAAAGCACTAGCCTAGTTAAATGTTGGTGTAAAAGAGCCCTAGAAAAGAGTTACTAGATCAATTTTAATATTACGCAATGTTTTTACAGACTGTTGTTTACTCAAAGGTAACGGTAATGAAACTCGTGATGTATGACTCTGACCCAAATAATGCAAGGATATGATGAAATAGAATTCGTTTCATTCGATGAATCCTAGTTATGGAAGAGAGAGAACAATTTCCGAACCAATCTCAATCCTACAATGCAAATGCAATATTCAATTTCCTTTCATATGCCAATGCAAACAATCATGTATCAATGAGCAAATTCCATATGTCTTTTTCAAAACTTCAATACTCTTAAATTTTGATTTTCAATGTTTTCGCAAAAGGCATAAAACAAAAACTTGAAAGAAAACATGCAGTTCACTTTCCAAGAAGAACTCTGAATAATGAGAAAAGAAAACCAAATTATAAAGACTCAAACAAACAACCCAATCCAATACTTTCAATGAAAGCAAAAACAAAAGCAAACCAAGGAGCTTCTCAATGCAAATGAAAAATTCGTCCTTTCGAACCAACAAGTACAAGAGAAACACCAAACACTCAACTCTCAACCAATCCCCGGTTCTCAGCCAGTCAGATACACTCAACTCCAGAAGTCAGAGAGAATGAAAATGCCAACAAGAGCTAAGAAATGAAAGTCAAGCTACAAAGGCAAGAAAAAACCTAGAAGACCTAGATCAGTTCCAGCAAGCCAATGATAGCAAAAGATATGTAAGTCACTGATTCAGTAAGCCAAAGAGGTGTAGATCAACATATATGAGCAATTGATAGAGTCAAAACTTGAATTCAAAAATTTCAAAAATATGTTCGCAGGCCAGTGTGGAACACAGTGCGAGAAATTATTGTTCTCGCAGGCCACTTTGATGCAGCATGCGAACTGTTCGCACTGGAATATATATGCAGAGTGTGAACTGTCAAGGTTCTCGCAGGCTACTAATGGACACAGTACGAGAATCCCTGAAACTAATGAAAATTTTGAAAAAGAAAGTAAAAATCAAACTGGCTTATAGACCCAGAAGGTCTCTCAGGGTATCCTGAGGACTCAGAGACTAACAAATCAAGAGAAAAAATGCAAACAGAGCAAATGGCCACAAAAAGTTCAAAAAACCATAAAGACAAAAGGGATAGATCCCCAGTGGAGTCGCCAATTTTGTTATAGGATAAATCCGTGAATGCGGACACAAACCGATCTCCCTAGATCCACCTGGTATCTAGAACAAAACAGGACAGAATAATACACTTTCCCTAGATCTAGATTATTGAATGAACTGAGAGATGAGGATCATGGACATACCTTATGAACGCTTTCCTTATATCTTTGTTGTTCCAAGCTTTGCTCCAATGCTCTCGTCCCGTTCATATCATAACAGAACGAACCAATCGAAGTAAAGGCAGATTAATATATTCAATAACTAGTCTATACATATGATCAAGGAGTTATGTAATAAAGTGACATCATCTTTATGGGAAAGGAACATATTACTGTATTGAATTAATTGAAAGTGAAACTTACAACCTGAGCCTTGATGTCATAGGTCTCCTTTCGATGGCTTTCAGCTCTGACACACACACTTGCTCATGCATGAAGAAAATCAACCACATGTGATGACCTTGTTGTTGTCTCTTGTTGTTGTAGCATCAGTCCTCCATACAGTCTTGCACTAATTCTCTGATCAATCTCTTGCTAACTTGCTGCTTGCTTAACTTCTTATTAACCCTTTCCATGAGCAATCTCCTCAATATATAGGAGGAGATAGATTAGTTACTTGGATAGGGAATGATCCCAAGATATCTGGAATGCCAGCACCTGAATAACCATTCGAAAGCCAACTCACCCTTCTAGAAGATTCCCTTCTAGAAGGTTCGAGATCTTTATCTTTTTCCCCTTTAAGAGCATGTTCGCACCCTAACCATGAGTACAGTGCGAGAAGTTCGCACCCCAGCTTAAGGTAGCCTGTGAGAATCAGGCATTCTCGTAGGAGAATATATAAGTAGCCTGCGAACATGTTTCAAAGTATGACTTCTGGAAGAAGACAACTGTAACTTTTCTCAAGAAAGTGTTCTTGGTAAAGAGCTTGATTTTCCATCATCATGATATCATCAGGACATCATCACAATGACCAAATTTGTGGATAACAACCCCTGGGCGTTTCTTTTACTTCTTGGGCAAATTTAGAGACCTCGGATATTTTTATCTAATGTTGTGTTCCTAAACTCGCCCCTAGTCATTTTTTGTTTGATTTTGAGTGCTTAAACTCGCCTTTGGTATTTTTCTCCATTGTTGGATGAATAAATCCATCCACTGAGAATTTGTCTTCATCATCTAGCTGTGTAAAAAATTCTTTGGTCAGTTGGTGTGAGTTTAGATGGACATTTTTGGGTTCTTTTTTTATATCATACCTAGATACACCCCCTTTCACAGGTAAATTTCTCATCTAGCAATCTATGGAAATATTTTCATTTATAAAGGCTTACACTCATATTCATTATTACAATTTTTAAGTTTGTTCTATTGTGAGCGGTAAAAATAGATTGCATTTAAATATCGCGCGGTGCTCCAAAGCATCCAACGGTGGCTTTTTCCTCTTGCTGAGTTGTCCACGATCTGTCTTCCTTGTTGATCTGTCATCCTCGATCTCCACGTCCAACGGCTTGCTTCCTTTTACTTCTTTGTATCTTTTATGCTCCTTTTCTCACTTCGACCTAGTAACAGTCATTGTGTCTTCCGCACAGTTTGCATTTTTCCTTTTCTTCCTTGATCTTCGCTTTCTTTTGTAACCAAGGGCCAACAGAGTCCATCCTCCTCTCACCTCATATCAACATTTTTTGGATCCTCTCGACCGGATTCATCTTCTCTCTCTCTTTTCCCCCTTCTTTTCATTCCCCTCCATCATGAGAGGGTCTATTCATCCATACTATCATGCACCATGCGCATCAATCCCTTTTCTACGAATAGCACCTTGATCCACAGAGGATTTTTTTTCCAACAGTTGTTTTTGGGGACCTTCAACAAACTTTTTTTCATCCTCGCTAAAAGAATCACTATATTCAATGGAAAACTCAATAACGTATCCCTCCTTCACTTGAGTGAACCAAAAATTGATTGCTCGATTCCACTTATTATCCAAAGTTTTCATTTTATTGATTGTAATTTGGTCCTAGACCAGTGATTCTTAGACTCTCAGAGCAATGTTAATGGTTTTTTCCTCTTCATCCATCCATATTGTTGTTCGTGATATTGTCCTAGGCTCAAAGAATAATGTCAAGGCGTCCCATAATAATAATTCAATTGATTAAAATGACATTTTAATGCCCTAATTAATCTGAGTCTTCAATGAATATAAACTAGAAATAAAAAGTCCTTATCTCATTCATAAAGTTCATCAAAATATCAAAGCATGAAAGGTAGAATGAAAGAAAATAGAATTGAAACGTGAAGAAAGGTATTCAGTACAAATAAATATTACTCCTTCTTCAATAGAGGAAAAAAGAACAAATTTATCTATATCATGAAATTACTTGAAATGATAAGCAAGAATGTCAAAAGGACGGGTCTTATTTTACTCACAGTAAAACAAAGGAAATTATGTACTTCAAACAATGCTTTTAAAGGTTGTACCAAGTTGTATAAACTATGACATAAATAAATTGGATAGAAACAAATGGTTTATGAAAACATACAGAACATATAACAGGAAAACACAAAATTCCAGAAATGAGACTCGAAATCTCTCTATCTTCTAAAATAATTATATTGAAAGTTGTGACTAGTTTTGGGCAAAAAGTCCCTTTTACAATCTTTTGAATGGATATTTATACAGAGAAATTACAACAGAATTTGTTATTTGATTCTAGAGATATCTTCGAATTCTATAAATATCAATCTAATCCATGGATCTTTTCAACCGTTGAATCAACATTTCCTCATTTTGTTGACTGGTTATCCAAATAAATCCTGTAACAGTTGTGAAAAGAGGCGTCCATTGATTCTCTAATTAATAAGATTTTGTGACCATTATTTTAATCCTGCATTCACTGGGAAAATTGATTTACATAGTTTCATATAGCCAGAGTTATTCCAATATATTTGAATACAAAGTAAATAGGATCTGTAACCTTGTGCATTGTATTACCTTTTAGGAGTGAGCCTCAACGTCATCGGATAGATCTTGACACACATATAACTTATATAATTAACCCGATGCCCGGTGATCTGACATGACATGGCAGAGTTGACGTTACCACGAACACATGGAAAACCCTAATTTCTCCTTGTTGTCATTAACGTAGTAGAAGTACATGCCACATGTCACATGATTCTAATACATTGTTCTGCGTATAGGTGGGTACCACATATACACGTGGCAGGCATTCATTTTTTATGAAAATTGTTGCGTTGGCACATTGATGTGCCATGTTGAGTTGTTAACTATACCAGAAGGATATCATGGAAGGTGGCATAGAAAAGGTCTGATGATATGATGGCCAATAGCCCGATATGACTTGGAAATGGATCGAGTTAATATATTGTGCAATGTGATATGGGAGTCCAGTGAGCGATGGTCCAGTGATCTGATAGTTGAGATTCTGGTGTGTGTGGCACCTCCTGGTTGGTTACACACATCGGCTAACATATGTCAGTCCCTGGATCGTCGGAAGAGTTCAGGATTCACTCTTTCAATTTTCCCCAATGTCCGAGATCTAAAAATATCTTGGTCATTGATTTGATATGTATTGATTCTGATCTTCGTCGTTGATCTGTACTCCTTCATGGATGACTGACAGTTGTCGATTTGATCACTGTGGAACTTAATGATTTTCGGTCGCGACAACATCACGCTGACATCATCTGGACAGGCACCATCTCAACATTGATCTGTACAAGTGTTGACGTTGCAAAAGGACATGACACATGTCACTTGGTTCCAGGGTTTTTGACCTCTGTAATTGGGGTTTTGCAGGTGTACACATGGTAGTCATTGATTGGATACAACTGGAGTTGTGTTGGTATGCTATGTGGGAGGTTGACGTAGCACCGGATCGGGACTATAAGCAAATCCCTTTGGAAGCGATGAACTCTAAGGGTTTGGTGGTCTGACATGACATCACCACTGATGTCATCTATTGAATCATGTGGCTACCTGGCAGCTTTCTGTTTTTTTGCGTTGGCACTTAGTTGGACAAGCATCAGTTAGAGATGTTGTGCTAATCCATTCATATGGTGGGTTCCACGTGCTCATGTGGAAATTGTCGGTTGGTCTAGCTTTGGCAGTGCTCTGCTAGCGGCTGATGTGGAACTGGATCGGGACTATAGTCTAATTATTATTAAATATTTACCATCCTAGAGATTCGATGGTCCGACATCCTGGTGGTCCTACAGGCCCTATGGCGGGAGATTGGAACTTTGAATATAAAATCTCTAGGACTTGCGAAAGGATGTGGGTTGTTGATCTAGTGCGTGCCCAACGAGATTGCGAATGAATCTTAGCCATCGGTCAGTGAATTTGTTTCGAAGTGATAGAGAGCTTAAGGGTTTCGATGAGGAGTCTCTGAGATCTGACAGGAATCATCGATCTGTGCGCAATTAATCCAATCCTTTGATCTCTCCGCCCTTTTGATCAATGCTTGAGATCCATTCGACATCCTGTGCACAAACAAAGGCTTTTTATTAGTTTTAATACTATAATACCTAAATAACATACGATTAAATATTATATACCAAAGCATAATATATAACAAATCTAACTATAATCTAATATAATGATTTATTTATAATTAATATTATAAAAATATATATATTAAACTATAAAAGAAAATTTAAAATTAGCTTGTTAATTAATACCAGTTTAAACTTCACTAAATAACATTTATTGAATGTTACAAAAAACATTTGATGTTACAACATTAGGCTCCATCTAGGGATTGTGTCTCCCTGCGAGGCACGAAAGAACATGGAGACCAAGTGTCTTTATTGGGTAATGGAGTCATTATTTTCAGAAAAAAACAAAATTTGTTCAAAGAAACTTAAAACTAAATCCTTTCTTTTATGATAAATCTTACATAAGAATCAATTAATATGTCAATAGTTAAAATTGATACATGTTTCAATAAGAATTTCAGGAAAGGTTAATAAAGAATTTCCTTATTGAAATTTACTCTGCATAAATAAATTACTGAAAAAAAATTAATATCAAAGTACCAGCAAAAATCTGTAGAAACAACCTTTACAGACATCAGAAATATTGTTTTACTACCAACAGGCGTCCATAGCCCCGGTGAAGTTATCTACATACCCGAACTTGAATTTCCTTTCACCACTTCAATTTATAATTTCATTTATTTGAGATGAAGGCATTCATTTTTGAATTTCCTTTGATCATCTATTTTAGGACAATATGGGGGCAATCATTAATGAATTTCCTTTCACCGTTTGTCTTTTAAATTTCATTTAATCACTTTGAAGTGGGGGAAATCAATGTATTAAATAACACTAGGGATGATATTTGTTTTTTATATAAAATAAAATTGGATTGCCTACACTTATAAGTACACTCTGAGATTAATTTTCCTTCAAATCTGTTTATACCTTCTCTTATGGTAAGATTTTTATGTTTTAATTTTATGATTAAGGTTTAACCTTGATAAAACTTAAACATCTATAGTATAATATCAAAGCATAATTTTCAAAATATTACCCTAAACATACTTTTTCAATTAAAATAAAGAAATGAATAAACGTTTTCACGAGTGTTGTAAAAATAGCATGTTTAACTTTTAATTCCATTGACTAGATCTATCATTTCTATAAAAATTCAAGTAAGATAGAAAGGTTTAGTTTCATTTGTTCAAAACAAACAAACTGAAACTAGTTATGTTCCTATGAATCAAAACCATCTTCTTATTATATTCTTCAACTAAAAATTACTTTCAATTTGAATAAATTTATTACCTAAGGAAAGAAAACAAAAACTTAGCAATAAATAGGTTATAATTCATAAAATGAGTTCTTAACCCATTAGGGATTGAAAATGAAAGTAATGACAATGTGAATCAAAACCACATCGATATTTATAGTGGAAAAACAAACAAAGCTATCTACTAAAAGAAATGATTTAAATAACGCCTATTGACAGGCGTTTCCAAAATTTCTTCATCCAAATTTTGAAGAGAGAATGAAATCATCCCTTCTACAGTTGCAATCGTGTATGGCCCAAAGCACAAGCTATCAAATTTCCCATGTTTTCCAGGGTCTTCCCTTCTAGCATCCCATCTCAAAACCACATGTCCATGAAGAAAATTTATGTCCTTAGCCTTTTTATCAAAAATGGCCTTCATCTTATCTTGATATTCTTGAAACTTTTCATTGTCTTATTCTCTAGTTTGTTGGACTTCAATAATTTGTTAATTTTCCTCATCATATCATTTGGCTCCTCTCCAATTTCCTGAAATAATTTCATAATAGGCAAAGCAAGATTAATATATATAATTGCATCCATACCATAAATTAACTGATAACGAGAAGTACTTGTTGATCTTTTTTGTGGTGATTATGTTTTCCCAAAGAGCATACTTCAAATGATAATGCCAAGCTTTCTTGTTGTCCGTCATAATCTTTTTAATAATTCTCATTAAACTTTTATTAGAAGACTCTACCAGTCCATTGCCTTGAGGATAATATGCAGTAGAATTCCCAAGAATTATATTATATTTTTGAAAAAAATTAATCATGGCTACATATTTAAAAGCTTGTACATTATCTGTGATCATTTTTCATGGAATTACCACTTCACCAATTGCATTTCTGGTTGGAATTTCTTCTGCCCATTTAAAAAAATAGTCAATGGAAGTGAGAATCCACTTATGTTGAGCACTAGAAGAAGGATGAATTTATCCTATGAAATATAAACCCCATTGTTGAAAATGAACTTCAGCCTTAACTGGTACTAAGGATAAGGAGCGTAAGTATTTTTTTCCTGCAAAGATTTGACATTCTCTAAAGGATGTAACTTTTGTATTTACATTTGAAAATAATTTAGGACAATAATATCCTGCTCTAAGGATTTTATATGTTGTATCCCACCATGCATGGTGTCCCCCACATTCCTTTTTTAAAATCATCAATTACATTTTCAATTTCATATTCAACAACACAATTTAGCGAAAAACCCAATGGATCTTTCCATTAAAGCTTCTCACTTATTATGCAATATTTGATAGCTTGTAATTTAGGTGATATAACTTTCATTGGAGTCGGATTAGATGGACATTGAAGTGTTTGTAGGTATAGAATGATATCTTTGTACCAAGGAGAAGAGGAAAAATTTTCATCTATCATGTTCACAGATTGTTGCTCATCAGTTTCTTCTATTTCTATTGAAGGAATTTCAAGAGTTGAAGTGATAAGATTTATTCCTAAGGATTTGCAAATAGATTCGACCAATAAATTTTCTAGACCCTGACCTTTGATCGGATTGGTAGATTTGATATCAAGGTTATACTCTTGTATTTTAACCAACCATTTACCCCTCCTTCCATCACTATCAGGATGACTCATAGTTTCTTTAACTATGCTACTAGGAACATATGCAATAATTTTAAAATGCAAAATATAAATCCTAAAAGATTTAAATGCTTTTACCATTGCATAAGCATGTTTTTCCATAATGTTATATTTTAATTGTGAATCTCTAAGAATCTTACTGAAGAAAGAAATCGGTTGTTCAAAAACTTCATCATTTTTCTGTAAAAGAACAACAACTATAGTATTTTCAGAAGTAAAGGAGAATATAAGAAATTATTTAGAATAATTTGGGCTTACCAAAACTGGTGCTTCTCCTAGAACTTTCTTAATATGATGAAATGAAATGTTTGCCTCTCCTGACCACTTAACCTCGATGTC